>LRSR01005955.1:0-12380 GCA_001579985.1 Hypsibius dujardini | reverse complement strand
TGGGTGCCACCGTTGAGACAGGTATCCATCCGATGGGTGCCACCGTTGAGACAGGTATCCACCGATGGGTGGCACCGTTGAGACAGGTATCCACCGATGGGTGCCACCGTTAAGACAGGTATCCACCGATAGCCAATCTCTGACATGCAAAAACAGAAGTCTCAAAATCAAAAGAATTCTTATAGGATTCAAAGCGAGTCTTTGATCGATATAAAATGCTGTTTGTGAAAGCATGGTATTGAAAATAAGATTGATCTTGATATTTGCTGATGCCTAACTCTGTACAAATTTAAGCAAGACATAAATGAACGGAAATACGAGCCATAATTTCCGACAGGTTCTCAGCTCATAGTATTACTCGACTCGGAACCTCAGGCAGTCAGACCTCTTGTTTCTTGGGTAGGTTAACCTATTACGATGCGATGGCCTTCTGTAAGAGTTTCAACGCCAAACTGGTCGAGCTCAATACCGTCGCGGAGTACAACTACATCACTTCCACTGGTAAGTAGGAACTTCAATAACTATAAGTAAGAATTTCATAACTAAATTTGGCCAAACTTTTTTCCCTTGAAAAGCAATGAACTATCCTTGGTGGAACGGTCCCTGGATCGGGCTGATCAAACCCTTCGACGGGCCTGACAAGAGCTGGATCCTCCTCAGCACGCGAGCTGTTTCAAGAGACTCCGATTTAAATAAAAGTATGGGGTGAAATCTGTAATTCGGCTCACCCTCCAAAACGGTCGATAAATCGGCTCACCCTCCAAAACGGTTGATTAATCGGCTCACCCTCCAAAACGGTCGATTAATCGGCTCACTCATGGGTTTCTTCTTCATGACAGGCGCTTGATTGTTTGATTTTCTGCATCATACCCTAGTATACTGTAGCACTTCTAGAAATCAAACAATCAAGCACTTGCCATTAAAGAGAAACTCATGAGTGAGCAGATTTATCGACCAAGTGGAGGGTGAGCCGAAATAGAGACTTCTTCTCATACACCTCATCGCGGTGACAGTTTGAGTGAACAATCCCGTTTGACAGGCGGACAGAAAGAAGTAATCGTAGGTTTGGTACGTTTTTTATGCAGTAATAGACTCAGCTGCACTTCGTGACAGCAATCGCTGTGGAGGTCTCAACCGACGAGGCGGCGGATTCGGCTTCTGGGACTGCGGCGGTCAGGACACCTTCTCCAGCGAGCCACAGAAGGGCTCTCCCTGGTGCGAATACGAGTTGGATGACTAACAAACCGTTCTTCATACATCTACCTCGCCTTATAAAAAAGGCATGCATACTGCATTTTTTTTCATTTCCAGCGTTAAACACTTTTTTTGTAGCTTAACAGTCGCGCCAACTGTGTGTTGAGAGGAGGTGGTGTAGAGCAATAGATTTATCTGTCAGGGAGATGCACGCAGCTCCCTTTGATCAGTAGGCACTACGCAGCAGACATGCGCTCAGCATATTGAAAGTTTACATGTAGTATGCTCATACTGCAACTTGCATCGAACCTGAAAATATGGCAATCCTTTTTTATCTTTAATGATTTATCCATCCGTATCTAATTTCAGTGATGAATGGCCTGGAAATTACTACGGGGACAGTATTGCCGACTCGAGATGAAAAAAAAACTAAAATATTGGCAAAAAGTTTTCCCATGCGGGGAATCGAACCCCGGCCGCCTCGGTGAAAGCGAGGAATCCTAGCCACTAGACCACATGGGACTGTATTTAGTTGTATTCTGTTGCCAGTCAACGCAACGACGTGAAATTTTACTCCTCTAATCTTTATCATAACCACAGAGCGTATGGAGTGTGAACCCGATACACGCTTCGGTTTAGAGAACAGGACTTCGCATGTATCTCTAAGTGCCATGTGCAAGCACTTTCGAAAATAGATTGGATTAACAGTTTACACAGCAGGAGAACCTCGTCCTCATCGATGAGGGTGTTGGCTTTACGTGTGCTATTATTATGGGCAAGGTATTGCGGAAAAGAAGTAAAATATATAACAACGGTGCGTAATAAGGCACACACAAAACAACAAGAAACATTAAGTCCAACTTCAGGTTCGTGGACATTTTTTTCGCCATTTAAGGGTCCTCAATTGCTAAAGAAACATTTCCGGAATTAGCGAGGAAAGTGGGCAGTGTCGCATTAACAGACAGAGGAGACAGAGGAGACAGAGTAGACAGATGAGACAGATGAGACAGATGAGACAGAGGAGACAGAGTAGACGGATTAATTGATACTGAACGGTCTCCGTTCACAGACACGCCAGTTGAACCGGTGGAAACGGCTGAGACAGTCGCGGGAGCCTTGGTGGAGTTAATCACAACGACTTCCACGGCAGTATCCGTCGTCACAGACATCGGTCCTTCAGTCGGACGAAACCTCCTGATCTGCGGCAGATCTTCCTCAGCCGAGCGATCTTTCAACACATCAGCCGTGCTATTGATTACGGTCGTCGTTGTCGTCGTCGTCAAGTTTCCGTTCGCGGTTGTGGTACTTCTGGTTTCGGTCTTGGGAGGGTCAGAGGTCGTCGTAGGGCTCGCAGTCTCATTACGAGATCGGAATCGTGCGAAGCGGTACGTCTTGCCTTGGTAGATGCGGGAGTTTATGTAGCCAGCGTGCTTGACTTGCCTGAATAATTTCCACGCATAAATAAACTTTGTCACGGTAAAATTTTTACATTTCTTAAACTTAATTTAGTTTATATAGATTAAGTTTATTTGCTGGAAATAAATTCAAGTTGCCTGAAATAATCTAAGATTACAATGTGTTGTAGAAATAAGAAGCCATTGATCTTCAAAACACCTGATTTAGTTCAGATTAAGTAAAGTATTTTTCTTTTAAATCAGATGCAATTAAAAACCGAACTCTCATTAATCGTTACTTACTCATTGCAGTTGACGTTGTACCAGTAGTCGCAGACCTGCATAGAGAGACAGTTACAATAAGCGACAGAATTTATTCTAACAGAGAGTCCCGGAAATGGGCAAAAGGGGCGGGGCTGGGGTAATAATAAAACAATCAACCAATCAACTCCGCTCCGATTGCTACCGAGCTTCGCTGGTTGATTGATTGATTGTTCAAATATTACCCCTGCCCCGCCCCTTTTGCCCATTTCCAGGACCCTCCATTAGATTAAATTCAGAAGGGGTGGGCAAAAGGGGCGGGGCAGGGGTGATAATTGAACAATCAATCAATCAACTCTGCTCCGATTGCACCGGAGCTCCGTTGATTGATTGGTTGATTGATTAATTGGTTGATTGATTGATTGTTCAAATATTACCCCTGCTTCGCTCTTTTGCCCATTTCTGGGACCCTCCGCAATCGTCCGGTCTATTTTCTATGCTCTTAAAATTATCTTACCAAGGTAATCTGACTGAACAGCGTGGTCTTCGGGCAGATGAAATTGTACTGGCCTCCGTTCACGTCACAACGGTGGAACGCCTAAACACAACAAGAAAGTAATTCTTATTTCACTAAAAAGACACTTTTACTGTAGAATGCCGCACAGTTGAGGGAAGTGGCGTTCGGTTAAACAGAACGCTCGATAACTTTGCCCATAGGTACAGAAAAATAACGCCCGGCCGGTTACAGAATTCCTTTTACGGCCATAATTCTACCCGGTCGGAGAGCTAAAATACGCGTTTGTTCTTCGTCCAATTAGCGATTATACTTAACCATTTTTGTGCAGAGGTCTCACGCCCCAAGGGACTGAAACAAAAACGAATCAAGAAATCAACGGCTCCACTTGTGCTTGAAATTAAAAAGCAGGCTTAATCAACAATCAACAGGTTGGAGTCTTGTGGTCTTATGTTGAAAGCAATAGAGCCTGGGTTGCTTTTTCGAATGTTCTGCTGAACGGAACGCCGCCTCCCTCAACTATGCGGCATATTACAGTATCTTGTGAGTTTCTGTATTGGCAAACTCACTTGGCAGCCGGCTTCTGGGTCAGCATAATAGCCGGGCTGATCCACGTCCGAGCACCTGAACGACGTCTGTGGGATCGTATCGAAGGTCGGGTAAGCCGATTCTCGGCCAATCTTAAGCTTCAACTGAGCCACTTGTTGGGCGCTCAACGGTCGCGGAATCAGGCTCCAAAATTTCTTCTCATCCTCCGGGTCTTTCGGCGTGTACGGGGTCCAAGTCTGCTGAACCACGGCGGCAGTTGGTGTGGAACTCACAGTGGCTTCCGTCGCTATATAAAATACGGACAGTAATACAAAGCAAAAACCCTTCTCATTCATAGGATCGATTCAGCACTTACAAGGAGACGAAACTGCAACTGTTTTCTTTAGTACAGTCTTCACGGTAGGCGCTGAAAGGATTTCCAATCGGGTTACTGAATCTGTTGGAATAGGCAGCCTTTTAGGCTGTAGGAAGTCCTCTTCCCCAGCTCGCGTATTCGGCAGCGTCCATGGAAGTTCCAAGTCGCTAGCGTTGGCCGGGGGGTTAACCAGACCGACAGCTACAAGGGTCGCATTCTGTTTCATCTGCACGGGGTAGAGACGGTCAGGGTTGGGACGAGGCCATGTTCTTTTCTTCGTGGAACTCGGAGTAGTTTGAGTCGCATTCGAAAGTGCTTCATCAGCAGCTGCCAGAATTGTAGTTGAGCTGGCAGAAATCGGTACGGAAGAGGGCGTGGCTGCACTCGAAGTGAGAACCGCCGAGGTAGATCGTTGCTCCTGAACAAACGGGATTGCTGTAGTCACGACGGTGACGTTAAAGTTGTTCGAGACGTTCGAAACCGACTGAAGCGATGAAGACTCCACTGTCGAAGAGGCGTGAACATCCGAGGTCTCCGTGGAGCTGTTGTGGAGGTCGCTGCTCTCATTGGTCTGGCTGTGAATGAGCTTCAAGGTCGATTCCGCGACCAAATCAGGGTTCCCGAGTTCGACGTGCTGACTGGAGTTACCTCCTCTTGTTCCGTTGACCGACTCACTCAGATTATCGTTCTCCAGTGTGAAGTTTTTGTTTGCAGCTTGTCCGGAAGTCGTTGCCGCAACGGATTTTTCGGTGGAACTGACGCTGGACGAGATGTTTTCAGCGAAAGAAGTTTGGTTCGTCACTTCCAGAACCTTTGAGACAACCGTCGTGCTGGTGACTGAAGCAGTGCCGGTACTTTCACTGACAGGAGCCAGCGAAGTAGCTCCCGTTACGTCAGCGGGGAGGTTGGAAGGCGAAACCATGTTGTGGTTTTCGTCTTGACGAAAATTTTCCGTCGACGAGAGGTTCCGTCCAATGACGACCGTTGTCGCGACGGTGCTTGGCCCTTCCGTCGAATTTTGGTTTTGTGTTATCGAAAAGGTTCCACTGCTCGATTCTGCGGTACTTGTCAGGGTCGTAGACGCGGCTGATGAAGTTGGCGTACCCGAAGAAGACCCGACAGTGTTGTCCTTGAGAAACGTGACAGACGTGAACGGTGTTGACGGTTCGGTAGTGCTCGACGGTTGACTCGGAGTACTCCGGAATGCGGTAACGTCATGAAGAGACGCCTCGCTTACGTTGGAACTGCTGCTTATGGTGGCTGTGGTAGCGACGGGAATTGAGGATGACGAAGTCGACGTCGAACCTTCCGTGGTTGGTGTACCGGTCGTTGCGAGAACCTTCGTCGTTAAGGAAGATGTTGTCTGCTCTTGATGAGCAACGATTGAGGCCTCCGTTGAGTTGAAAAACGGACCAGAGACCTCCCACTTTGAAGTGCTGCTTGAAGAGTTCGTCGAGTTCGCGAGTCCTCCAGCGAGGATCGTTGAATTTATCACTTCGAGATGAATCAGCTGGTCACCGAACGTCAATTTCGTGCTGTTATGCTCATGCGTGGAATTCGAAGCATTGGCAGCGAGGAGCCCTCCCAGGACGGAGGAGTTCGACACGACATGCGGTTCGGTGAAGTTGAGCGCCTCGTTGCCGTCGTCTAATGAAGTGGCGAACATGTTGAAGACCACCAGTTTCGTGGTCGCTGGATTAGCAGTGGGCGCATTCTGCCACCAATCCGGTGGGATGGTAGCGTTGAGGACCTCGAGGTGATTTAATTGGTTGAAGAAATGCAACGGAACGGCGCCGTTGGAAGCAATCCGGTTGGTACCATTGGAAATTTCAGCAGTTGAAGAGTTTGAGAGAGCCAGATCGATATTTAACGAGTTTAGTCCCGCATTACTTTCGTTAACGGATGAATTGGAAAAGGCGCTCGTTACCGACGGTTCCGTTGTGAGACTGTTTGAAGCTGAGGTAGAAAACGTTGCGTTGAGTTGGGCATCGAGAACCAGCAAACTGGAGTCGTTCGCTGTTCCGTTCGCTGTTCCGTTCGATGTTTCGTTCGCTGTTCCGTTCGCTGTTCCGTTCGATGTTTCGTTCGCTGTTCCGTTCGCTATGATGTTCGTTATGCTATTTGATTTGCCGTCTGCTGTTCCGTTTATTGTTTTGTTCGCTGCATCGTTGATTGTTCCATTCGCTGTTCCATTTGCTGTGTCGTTTGTTGCGATGTTCATTACAACGATTGCTGTATCATTCGCTGTTCCGGTCGTTGTTCTGTTCGCTGTGTCATTCGCCTTTCCGTTCGCCGTTTCGTGTGTTGTTACATCTGCTGTTCCGTTTGTTTGGCTAAATGCGCCGTCGCTCATTGTGATATTTTCGGTTCCATTCAAACTAACGCTCACTGTTCCATTTTCCGTTCTGTCTGCGGTTCCATTCCTAGCAACGTCCTTGAGATCAATCGCAACCCCGTTCGAATCGACATTGGTCGTTTTATTCACCGCTGAACTGTTTGAAATTGATGTCCCATTGACAGCTGTCGCGCGTATCGTGCTGTTCACCGCATCAAGGGTACTCGTGCTGTTGTCTTGAGAGAATGCGAACAAGTTCACAACGAACCGTTTGGCGGCGTCCCATACAGACGAACCCACAGGAGCCGCCGTCGCGTTCAAGAACCATTCCGGCGGAATGGTGGCGTTCAGCACTTCCAGATGGTTCAGCTGGTTGAAAAAGTGAAGAGGAACAAAATTGGGCGATGATCTGTTCGTTTTATCGGAAGCGTCAGCGATGGATGAGTTTTTCGACAAGGCCTCAAAGCCAGAAGCATTCAGTGCGTCATTACCGCCACCCACCAACGGAACGATAGACGTTGGGACTGTTGACGAACCCAAATTCGCCGTTGTATTGAAGGACTGTCCACTACTGTCAAATCCCACCGAACTGGAACTGGAACTGAAACTGAATGAACTGGGACTGGAACTGGAATCAAATGAACTGGAACTGGAATTGGAACCGAATGAACTGGGACTGGGACTGGAACTGGAATCAAATGAACTGGAACTGGAACTGGAACCGAATGAACTGGAACCGTTCGACTTTGTCGAAGCCTTCAACTGTTCTTCTGTTCCATTAGCCGTGAAAAAATGAGCGGTGCTGTTTAGCGTTCCGTTGCTCAGTTCGGCGGAGAACTGGTCAGACACGAGCAGTATCGTTGTGTTCTCTGGCAAGTTCGCTGTCGCATCGAACAAGACAGCTGCAAAGGTGTCGTTTCGCTCTCCGGAATGGACTACAGTCGTCCCATCTGTTCCGTTGTTCCGATCGGTGAAAGTGGATACTACGAAGGAGGCCGTTGTCCGAGCAGTACTTGTCGATTCACCAGCAGAGCTTTCCATTGGGCTTTGACCCAGTTTAGCAAGAACAGCCGGTGTTGTCAAGTCAATGTGATGTGTGGAGGCGCTGTTTTCAGTGGTGGCCGTTGATGCTTGTTCGTTCGCGGTACGGCTGACCCCTGATGCGACCTCTTGGGCGGCTGGGCGGGCGGTCGTGGTTGTGTCAGATGGGGTCGCTGGGTCAGAGGACGCGGAGACGAATTCAGTGGTCGTTGTCGGGAAAAGTGTACTGGAACTCATGTTAGAGTTCTTGTTGTCCGCTGCAGACTCAGAAGAATTTTTTAAACCTGCTTCGTTGGAGGGACGGCTGTCGTTTGCCAGTCGGGTTGCAGTAGCAATCTAAAATGTAACAGTGATTGCAAAAAAAATGTTTAAGACAGCAACATGATTTTCGATGTTATTTTCAATGTAATGTTCAATCAATTTTGATTTTAAGTAAAATAATATTATGCCAATTAAATTTATATAAAACATTCGATTTTTGTATTTCAAGCATTACCGTGGTCGTTTCACTCGGTGGTTGAACCGTCGTGGCGACACTCTGCGCACTGGACACGACGATGATGGGGACTTCTGTGCTACTGCCACGGTCAGCCTGGTTTACCGACGGTGGCGACGTCTCACTTAACAAGTGAGCTGCTCGAAGGACAAAGGATGAGTTGACCAAGTTTCCCGTTCCGTTAACGGGTTCGGTTACGTTGCCGACTGTTAGAACGGCCACTCCACCGGCAGTCGAGGCGGCTGTCGTTGCCTGGAAGATCTCTTCCACCACGCCAGCATGAACAGTCGTCCCGTTCTTCTCAGACAACAAAACACTGACGGCTGCAGCCACGATTTCGGTGGTCGTGGCCTCCGTTGTCGGCGTCACTAAACTGGAACCGATGTTCAAGGACAAGCTGTTCGGTGTCAACGCTCCGGCCGAGGAAGCGACAAAGACTTTCTGATCTCGCGAAAGGGTTTGCTCGTGATTGGAACCGGGCACCGTCGAGACTGTCACCGCACTCGGCAATGGTCCTTCGCTTCCGTTAAGGGTTTGCTCGTGATTGGGACTAGACACTGTCGAGACTGTCACCGCACTCGGCAATGGTCCTCCGCTTCCGTTAAGGGTTACCTCCCCGGCCGAGGGATGGGCAGAACTGAATGTCGACTGAACCAAGGATGGTCCCATTCCATTTGTGGGCTCTACAGAGAAATTGGAGGATGCAGCAGTCGTTGCTGAGGACGACGACAACGGACGGACAAGCGCAGTTGTACTGGAAGCTGAGACGTCTACACTTGAACCTATATCACGTGATCGAAACAAATAAAATGTTTAAAAAATTCAACCCTTTTTGAAGGAACCCTTTTTGAATCGATGGTTTCATCCCATATTCCTACCTGCGCCTGTGTTCCCGGGCAGGGCAGCCCGATCGAAGAAAATCTTTGAAAACGACGAGTTCCCTAGAAGGGGCGCGTAACTGCCGTTGATTGCAGGCAGCGAACTGCCCAACCCTTCAGTTCGACTCTCCGTCGTAGCTGTGATTGAAACCGTCACGTTTTTCGCTTTCTCCAGCGGATCTTGGGAGACGGTTTTCACCAGTAAAACAGCCGTCGAGTTTTCTCCGGCGGAAGAGTTTTCCGACTCGGAAGAGGCGTTACTGAAGAAGACAGTGACGTTTTGGAGGAAAGGGTTTGACAGGATTCCCGAGGCGTTGTTCCACGACGAACCGTTGGCGATGCTCATTTTCCGAAGAGCCCAAAGGTCGAATAAGGATTCGGTCAAGTTCTCGGCAGTTGTTGTTGTGTTGTCCAAAGTGATCAGCGAGTCGTTGAACGCGACTGGGATTGCAGTGACCTTCGAAAGGGCCGGAGACGTCTGAGAGACCGCAGCCAGCAACTGATGACTGGATTCTTTCAGGGAGGAAGAATCTGTCGCGTTTTCGGTGGCGGATGAGTTTGTTATGGAAATTGTTGTGGAACTGATTACAGGCGTCTGAGTGGTTCTGATGACGTTGAGATTGGGAATCTCGTTGTCCGCGGCTTGGTTGCCGGAAGGCTCGACAATCAGTTCTCGAATTATCCTGGTTGTGTTACTACCGGGTATCACAATTTCCATGCTATTGGGTGGAGGTGTGGGAAAACTGGATAACGACGGCAGTGGTCCGAAAGGTTTGATATTGTTGCTCAAGCCAGTTTGCATCTGGGTGATAATCCCGTTAGCGGTTTGCCGAATGGCATCTCCGAAATTCGTGCCGCCAAAATCTTGGCACTGAAATATTTCACAATGCTTAGTTGATATAGTTTAATATTCTTATGTCTGTCTGTCTGTCTGTCTGTCTGTCTGTCTGTCTGTCTGTCTGTCTGGCTACTTGTCTGTCTGTCTGTCTGGCTACTTGTCTGTCTGTCTGTCTGTCTGTCTGTCAGTCAGCCTGTCTGTCTGTCTGTCAGTCTGTCTGCCTGTCAGTCTGCCTGTCTGGCTACCTGTCTGCTTGCCAAGCTGCCGCTCTATGGATTCACAGCCTTCTCATACCTTGTAAGAACTAGCAAAGTTGAAGAGGATCACAATTGAAGAGATAAATTTCCGACTGCGGTGGTCCATGACCGGTCGATCGATGATCTGTACCGCGTCCCTAAAATAACTTGGAAATTGAAACCGATAAACGTGCTTCAAATCTTTACAATATTAAAGACTGACAGTGCAGATATAAGTGTAAACAAAATGTCCACTAATGATATGTAAATATGCTGGTGGGACTAAAAGTTCGGACCTTCTAAGAAGTCACAATAATGAAAAGGCTCTTTGAGAAGGAAGGACCGACTAATTGTGTGCTTTAAAATGCCTAAAAAGTTGGAAACAATGACACCCCGTGTACACCGTCGCCCTTCTCAGATTTACGTAAAGAGGATGGGGAAAAAACGCGCGCGAGGCGGTCCGCAGAATCATGGCCACATATTATTCTTCAACACGCTAAGACAAAAAACCTGCTTTCAAGGCGTCAGTGATCTCTGTGTGTCTTGTCTGCTTGTCTGTCCATCGTTTTTAGGCTCGAATGACTTCCGACGCGGCGGCGTCGCGCAATTATTTCTTCTCACACTTGTAAATAAGTGTTGAGATTTTGGTGTTTAGTCACGAAAAAAAACATCCCTTTAAAATTGTTCCGGCTAATTTTTTTGCACGGTGAATGTACCGGTACATATCACCCCCGCAGTTCAATGTACTATTAATGTGGCAAGCTGGTTATCATTTTTTCTATGGAAAAACTCTTCAATGCTATATAAACACCCACGCAGGGCCAAGCGGGCATAGTAATAAATTGGCGCGGAACTAGGTCCATCACCTTCTGGACACAGACAGACTGTCTGTATCTCAGGCAAATCAACTTATTATGATGAACGAAAATATTCTGTCGATTTTCGTCTGCCTGCCTGCCTGCCTGCCTGCCTGCCTGCCTGCCTGCCTGCCTGCCTGTAGGTCTGTTCCTTTTTTTCTGTCTGCCTGTCTGCCGGCCACCCTGTCTGTCTTCCTGAATTCCTGTCTGAGCCCCAGCCTACATACCTACATGTCTGCCTGTTTGCCTGCCTGTCTGTCTGCCTGCCTGTCTGCTTGTCCGCCTGTCCGCCTGTATACCTGTCTGCCTGCCTGTTTGCCTACCTGCTTCCCTGTCAGTCCGTCTCTCTGCCTACCTGCCTGCTTGCTTATCTGTCTACTTGCCTGCCTGCTTGCCTGCACGCATACTTGTCTGTCGGTTTCTCTTTCCATCTATTTGCCTGTTTCACTGAGGTGTCTATTTGCCTATCGTCTGGAGGTTATGGGTAAGTCTGAAGAAAAATGCAAGACATGCCCATCACCGAGAAAGACAAAAAGACTCAAGAGTCATTAAGGCGTGTCAGTCAAGGCCAACGTTCATGACTGTTGTTGTTGGGACAGGGGAAAAAAAACGGAAGATGCGCCCACGCATGAGAAGCTCATTACCCTGTGCGGTGGTAAGACCAGCCGTACACGTCCGCTTACTTCTGCAGAAGTCCGTGAGTAATACCGATTTCTAATCACGAAAGTTCAGCGAACGGCCTTCTCTGCTGGCAAAACATGACCTCAAGTCTCTAACGATGCCTTACTCATCCCAAAAGCGTATTCGAATTATAGAGAACTTTTATGAAGCTCTCCCCTTCCTGAATTCAATGGGAAGCGCCCTCTGTTGGTGGATATACTAGACAATCAACACCAGTTTTCTTGTTCCTGCTCTTCCCCGAGTTAGCAGGCCTTGATAAAAATTGTCGTGAAACGCCGCTTGCAGTGCAAAATTATTTTACCTCTTATCGAGCGGCTGTTTGAAATACGGAAAGTTCCCCACATCCAGTTCCCCCCCGGTGCGCATTGCATGCATTCATAAGACCATAAAGTGCCGGAAGCCACAATGGAATAACAAGTTCACGAAATCGATTCATTTACTTTAAATTGCCTCTTTTGGGAGAAATCCCATTAACAGTTTGAAAATGAAAACTCATTGACCGCCTCATCGCTTAGAAATTCACATACAACACACGCCATTACAGGTACGAAATCTGAAAAGGTTTGATAATTGCACAGCTCGCTGATTTGCAATTGTGCCGCTGAAGACGCAGCTCCTAGTGCTTGCAACAGCCACAAGCCTTCCCGGATATTCCCACACCGCACTTGGCTGAGCTTCCGCATTTGCAGTCTGCAGAACAAGGACATCCATAAGCATTTAAACTGTTTCTCGTTAATTAATAAGTGACATC
>LRSR01005954.1:0-11206 GCA_001579985.1 Hypsibius dujardini | reverse complement strand
AGTGGAGATAAAAATTAGTAACCATTAGGAAAAGGTTAGAACTCTGCCTAATGTTTCGCTGTGCTACCACTGCGAGTAACGTGTAACTGACATTTCCTATCTGTGTAGTCACTCATCTGACGCCTTTTTTCTATTCTTCGTCAGCGGTGCCACGGTTCCCGCCACCACTGAAACGATTACATTTGATGGTTGTGGGGAATTTTCCAAACGATTTCGTTAGGATTTGCGAGGAATCATTTAGCACTTTCCCTTAATCTAACAAAGTTTTGCTAGACCCGTTTCTATCCGTATACCCAAAACACCTGGTTACCAGAAGGTTAAGAAAATCCCCTGAACTTATTCTCTAACTCGAATTGGTAGGAAAACCTCGATCGGTCGATTCCATTTCTACGGGAACTGAAAGTATACGTTATGGAACGTCAACTGGTCAGTTCCGTTTCAATGAAACTGGAACTGTAATTTTTGAAACTCCACTTGGTCGATTCCACTATTCTTTTTCTAACGCTTTGTAGGTTCTACTACCCGGGAAGCAAAAACGTCAACCACCCGCGCACCGGCCGGAAGTCGGCCTGCATATGGGAATGCATACTTTGATGCCTACAAGTTCGGATCAAAGTCACATCGAACCGAATGAATCTATTATTACATTGATGATTTAGTTGCCCACAATCAGATTAGTATCCTATTGTCAATTAAGCCGGAAAGGTAAGCCACTTGCCGATTGCTAAGACCTTTAATTAGTGCGGCGTTAGGGCAAGCAAAATATCGTTTAAGGAGTACAACAGACGCGCACGTCATAATTAATTGGCTCGGTCAAACCTTGCAACAAACATGCATCCGGCAATTTGAACCTACTTTAAAAACAAATTACCTGCGCGGCATTTCTTAGACAGATAATTTCTACCACTGATTTCTGTGAATACCGCTGTGTCATGCCAGACTTCAGATTGATTGGAATTAACCCAAAGATTAAAAGCACAGCGTCCCCCTCATGTTGCTCAAGCGAGATAAATAAGACATTATTTTATTGATGCCCTCAATTTGTGTCATGAAACAGTATCTACAGTACTCCTATTCGGAGGATGGCTGCTCTCGTTTGAAGCGCCTTATCACTCATGTTGTTGTAGATGGTCTTACGTGCCAGCAATATTAATGGATCAATCGGCGCAGCCATTTTTCCTAATTTCCTCGCTTTTACATCCATGGATTACGTCTAGTTTGGAAGCTCTTCTGAAGCAGTCGGCCACGAAATATCAAACAAGTCTTGCTAATTACACTCAAACTTTCTTTCATCCCTAGGAGCCATCGTATCCATGTGATGAGCAACAGAGTTACTCCCACAACATAGATATTAATTCCCTCTATATGGGCATTTACTTGGTACCAAGACCGACTATTGAATTCGCCGCATGTAGAGACAAGACATTCCCAAAGATCTTTCAGTATTTTAAATGTTGATCTTCCAGGCAAAATTATAATTCTCGGTATTTCTGTCTATAGTGTGGACAGTCAATTAAGGGCAACCCTGCTTTTGTTTGTTTTGAAAATTCGAACCGCGTCGCCAAACGTGTTAGAACGGATCAATTGTTTTCAGCTTCCAATATTTTTTCTGTACAGAAATAATTTGGGTTTGCAAATATTTGCTTTTTTATGTTGTTTTCTTCAAAATACGCCACGTGACGTCATCAGCTCTCCTTATCGCTATCCCAATTTTCTTCTGAAAATTTTATCAGATGAATTTCGTTTGACTTACTAAATTTTGGACTTTTTAGACAGCTACTCAAATTTTGTACACCCAAAACTCAGTGTTATAGTTTCCCCAGTGTAGCAAGATAAAAATCATCAAAAGCCTTCACAAATTTTTCATTTTGGGATGGGGTGAATTTGGGTCGCCGTGTTTTTTCGTCGTTACCGGAATGAAGTAACCACATGCAGACTCATTGGGCAGCGTTATAACTGATTCCTTAGTATTACAAAATTATTATTCCGCTCTTGCAAGTCCGAACTTTGAAATTTCAGTTGCATTTAACTTCATCCCACATAGTCTGGAGCAAAAAAAACGGGAACAAAACAATCCAAAAATCAAGCAAAAAGTCGAAATTGACCAGTAAATCTAGCAAGTGTATGCTGCCTGGTACTCAGACAGCTAACAGAACCGAATTGAGTGTCCGGCGCTCGCCCGAGTAATTCATTAAAAAATACGTCATTCACTTCGGACAGTGCCAGTGTATTCCAGGCCATGCGTGTATAAAATACATCAACAAAATATCAGCCACACATGAATAAGTTTAAAGTGACAACAACATTTGTAATTTAATTAGCGAGGACCATTACAATTTACAGCTGAAAGTTCTCCCGCACAACGCCCTGAATCCAAGGCAAGAACTTTGCCACGTTGACGTAAGCTCCCGGAAACTGACCGCAGCCAATGCCCCAAGACACCAGGCCAGCCAGGCGCCAGGCCCCGTCCACCTTGCAAATCAAGGGACTCCCCCCATCACCCTGAAATTCACACCGTTCTGAATTTATTTCTGCGACCCACAAACCTTCACAGCTAAATTTCTTACCGCGCAGGCATCTTTGCCAGCCTGACCAGCACAAAGGAAACTATCGTGCAGATTGAAGATCGGTCCCAATTCCTGAGCATTCCTCAACATACTCTGACACTGAGTTCGTTCAATCACTGGAACGTCCACTTCTTTGAGCACTGTCGAAAACTGCCCGTCTAAACAAAAATCAGACAAAAATCAGACATTGTATATTACCAGAGGCTCCTTTAGGGTCCTTATTGGTCGGAACCAGGACCCCTCATGGTAGGGCCAGGGTGGGCAAAGGGGCAAAATGTTCATTTTTTAAGATTGAACTCTGAATTGGGCTTCTTGTCTCCGATCATTTCGAAACTTGTCGGGATTTGGAGGTCGGATATCTAGCCCCAGGGATTTCAAAATGTTTCCAAAAACATCAGTTTTACATTCAAATTTGGACCGGTCTTGAATGTTTTGAACTTCCCATTTGTATTCATTAATAGGGAGCTTATATTGAACCTCAACGAACCTCAAATTGAACGAAAAACGGATGCTTTTGAAAATGTTTTGAAATCACTGGGGCCTACTGAAAATCAGACCCCCAACCCCCCCCCCCACAAGTTTCAAAATAATCAGGGAAAAGATCCCCCTGAACTGAACTGAACTGAGCTGAACTGAAAGGCTGAACTTTGAGTTCAATCTTGAAAAAAAAGAATTTTGTCTCTATGCTCACTCCCCCCCCCTGACCATATCGTGAGGGGTCTTAGTTCCGACCTGTAAGGACTCTAAACGAGCCTCTGAATATTACATACTGTATACGGATGCTCAGATGAAGGACAATTATTGTGTTAAATAAAGTGCTTACTGGGACTGTTTTTCCCCCATCCGCTAACCGTACACGTCATGGCGGTGAAATCGATGGCCGGTGGCAGGCAGACAGGTCGGATGTAAGAGTTCATTACGGCTGGCTGATCGAGCACCAACAGGGCAATGTCGTTGCGTAGGGTTCCGCTGTGGTAATCCCCGTGAATGATCACTTTCTTGACGTGGATGTCTTGATACGGCGGCTCGGTGGTTTCGCTGACGTCGAACTCACCGAGTCGGACGATTAAGTCCTCACCTCTCACCCTGTAAACATTTTTTGTGTGGTAATGTAATGTACAATATGAGACTACTGTACCGATCTCTCGCTTGTCAGACATTCCGTTAGGCAAAATCTATACGTCCGTCTACGGCTGCAGTCGACAAATAAGCACTAATTCAATTATTAGATAAAAATAGGCCAACAGTTAATTAATAGTTGAAAAACTGGTCCAAAATATAGAATAGATAAAATATAGCACTTGGTCAACGGATAACAAGGAAATACTTAAAATAGAGCATCATTAAAATTCTTAAAAAATAGATAAACGTTCATTAATAATAACAGAAATAAAATGAAATGAAATAAGTCAACGCTAACCAAGTTCAGACATTCAAATGATGCATATGAATGGCATTGAGATTTCATGCATCCAATCAATCGAGTTATATTAAACATCTTTTACGTGAAACATAGGGAGAATTCAGACTGTTGTCCCCAAATAATAAGCAGTAGTCAAGGTCACTTACTTTGCAACGCAATGAGCAGCAGTCAACACTAGACGAGCCTCAATTAAGGCACCTCCACAAACGTAGTTCAAATCACTCTTCAGAATAGCCGCCATCCATGGGTACTCCCCAAACTCGGCGTCCCCTCGAGGATTAGTTACATCGAAAGTTCGGGCCAGGGGATTGCCTCCCTTCCGGCCACAGTCTTGGTTGAGTAGACTTGCGATTGCTGCGTTGGGCGTAACCGCGCCAGCGGGAACGAAGTTGCCGTTTGGCTGAACAATAGGCGTGGCCACCGTGACGGGTACCAGAACTGGTTGGGGTTGCTGCGCGATGATGATATTCGCGGGATTCCCTACCGCGGAAGGCTTGCGACCGGAACAGCAAAGAACTGCTCCGGGTTGACAGACATCCTGTCGGGGTCGGTCGGAACGAGCAAAGGCGGAGACGTCGCGACAGTCCGCAAAGGCTTCGCAACGGCAGGAATTGGGCAAAGAACCAGGCTGTGGGAAATTTCCTGGTCGAGCATTGAGCGGACTGAACAAACCTACAGAAAAATAATCGGCAATTCAGATCCTCTGAGAAACTAAGACAAACGGACAGACAGACAGACAGACAGACAGACGGACAGACAAACAGACAGGAAAACAACAAACACAGACACTTACCAGTGGCACCGACTGGAATAGATGGCCCAGGTTGAAACCCCTGCGGGACTCCGTTATTTATAATAAAATTCCCAGAATCCCCATTTGTGTGTGTGAATTTACTGCCTCCAGATTGAATGGACAGGAAGTTCGTCTCCAAACTTGTCGATCCTTGTCCCATAAACGGTGTTGGATCAAACGCTCTTGACCGTGCACTAATTGAGTCGTTTTTCCTGCCTGCTGCCAGCAAACGAGCCATTCGCGTTCTGCCATTCTCAACTGCAACAGATTGATTGGCCGGCGCGGAAGTACTGGACGTGGGCGTAGTCGCAATTGTGGTCGCTGACGACGGTCTCGTCTGCCTCGGACCAAAGGAAAACTCCGAATCTGCAAGCAAAAATGTGCAATGATCCGGTAATCAATGCAGTGCCACATTTGACATACGGTACGGTACCTTGAGCCGATGAGATCGTCACAAAAACAGTCAAAACAAGGACGCCTTTGGTAAAACTTGAGCGGAGGAAATTCATTTTGCGAGATCCGAACCAGCGGACTTGCAGAAAGATAACTGAAAACTAGGGAGCTTCTAGCTAACAAATTGTTTAAAATACAGTGCAAAATCCTTTCCGACTTTAGCAGCTTATAAATAAGCAGGAAATAGCCGCGGAAGCTGACACAAAATGTGATGATAAAGGAGCGTTTATTTCCGCGTTGAGACGTCACTCGCTCCAATCTTGCATAACCGCAGAATATAAAAAAAGCACCGACAAAATTCAATGTCAACTACCCTTCTGAGACAGATCACACATACACTGCTGCTACTCAGAAGCAATATTATTTTGCTCTACATCCGGACTGGCAAGTGAAAGTCCCACTGTACAAGCCCCGGTGAGTGAATTTACAAAGATCATATAACCAAAAATCTGCGCCTCTGGCACACATCCGTCTCTGCGGCAGAAAATGAGCGGCAAATCATCTTACTCACTTTTTTCGGTGTATCTATGTACACTACATGCTTCATGGGTTTTTTTCCGAAGCCCGGAAACAAAACCAGATTTTTACATCACCCACCGAGAGACACGGGGAAGCAAATATACTTTCAAGAGAGCGCGAGAGATCATCATCGTCGTTGCGCTGCGGATAGTTGCAAGTGAGGTGTCTTACGGGTGCCAGAGAATCGCCTTATAGTGTACACACCTTGTTTTTGTGAATGAATATACAGTCTCTCTCTCTCTCTCTCTCTCCTTGTATATGCGTTATTACTTTGTTGACTGTGTCGATTATTACTGCAGCGGTAATTCGGTAAGCATGACTGATCGGTGCGTGAGCAAATAAAGTGTTTGGGTGTTTGAGTGGGAGAGAGTGAGGAAGTGTTACCGGCTTAAAAGTCCTTTCAACGACTAATTATTGTATCGGTTTATAATTGTACGTGTGGTGTGGTGTGGTGTGTGTGTACTTACCGGGATTGCGGATGTTAGAGCCTCGCTGTGTCCAGTCAAGTGGAGGGCTAATTTGCATGTTCGAGTGTATAACAGCTCGTAAGTGTCGATTGGTAGAAAGTTTACGGGCTCCCTGCAGCTCACCCTAACCACGAATTGAATCATGTTTCATTTAGAGAATAGCCTATTAATACTATTAAATTTACTTTGCCATGCATACTGTATGAGGAGAAGTCTGATTTCGGCTCGCCCTCCACTTGGTCAATAAATCGGCTCACTCGCTTAGGCGTTCGATTACTTAAATTGGTATTGCTATCCTGCGCTATTATCAATCAAGTAAAGATGCGCTGAAATGACTACTTAGCCACCAATCTTTAGAAACTGTGTCGCTTTACGCAGACACGTATCATTCAGGTTTCTGCACTGTTTTATTTCGGCTAGATAGGCAGCACTTCCATTATACAATTAGTTCGAAAACACGTTTTATCGGCTTCCCTCGCTTTTCAAATTTTTTAACAAGCTTCTTTTGCTTGCCTGATGTCATAAGTGAAGCAGCGGTCTTCTTTTGTTTTTTCAAATTATTCATAACGTCTTCTTGGGCTTTGGTCAAACGCTTTTCAAGGGCAACCCGACGGACGCTTCGTTCTACATCTTTCCAGCAGAGGTATTCAGTCGGGTATCTGTCACTTTTCAAGTCTTCGGGGGAATGGAGCCGTTAAGCCGTTGATGCATACTCACTGGAATATCGTAGCCGGCAGTGGTTCCACTAACTCGGTGGCGAATAAAGCACAAGGTCGAGTCGATGTTCGGCTCCGGTAGGCCCTGGCGCTTGAATGATCCGCCCTCAAGCAGATTTTTTCTTTGCACAAACCAAAGTTAACTTTCATCAGATAATACCTGGATAATGGTACACCGAGGTCGGCATAATTGTGTAGTAGATCGCAAATCGCAAGCTCTTCTTTTGGCGTTAAATTTGTCAGTCTTCCTCGTGCCCCGATTTCTCGATCATTCAAATGCCCTCGAAGAGTTGTCTGCGACACGCGAATATTGCAAGTCGTCCTCCAAACAGTTATTCCCCCTTTCTTCAACTGCATGTATTGCCGCATCCAATTTACTACTAATTTCCAAATAACAAATTTGAAAAATGATAAAAGCTTTTAATATTGATGAAAACCAAACCAAGAAAAACCATGCACAAATAGCAGTGAAGTAAAAATTTAAATAAATCTTGTTCAATGAGCATCCGTGGAACCGCAAAGGCTCACCGACAATCAGCTGATTGATTCTGTTGCAAATAAGCCGGTGTGAGATTTCTCATTACACGTGGCGCCCCTACAGCCTAAACACAGCATTTTCATTCATTCAGCAAACACATTCATTTTTTCACAGCATTTCAGTTTTTTCTAACCACTCGCATTTTAATCCACTTCACCTTCATTTATTTAATTTCTGATAGTTTTATATGTCCAGTGACTGTTCATAACTTCATTGCATATTGTCTGACTGAAGCAACCAAACCCCTGAGGAATGTAAGTATATAAAGTTGAAGTTTTAACTGACAATAGCTTTCCCATATCAAACCGGAATTTGGTTGATAATAATTAAAACTCGACCAAAGTGGCAGCCAATCAGTCCTACGCCGAAATCTTTTGGGCTCCAAAAAAAGCTTTCGGGATTTTGGTTCTGGAAAAACGATTGTCGGGTCGGCAATTGTCAGAATTAATTTTCGGGCAGGTTCAGGACATTCAAGTTTCGGGTGGGTTCGGGAAAGTTTGACTGCAGCGCGGTATGTTTTAATCACTGCACTTGAAATTATGGAATGGAATAATTGTACAATAGCAGTTGAAAGAGCATGTCACGTGGTAGTCCGTCTCTTGTGCAACTGCATCAGTCACGTGTGATGACACTTTGTTTTGTAACATTAACAAGTCCTTTCGTAACGTTGGCTAGAAGCACAAAATTTCTGACATTTTTAGTTAATAAGATGTTTTTCAGCGAAGGATCTTTTTCGGGTTTCGGGTCGGGTTCGGGGTGGGTTCAATTAAAATTAAAAATGTTGGTTCGGGTTTGTGAGGCTCCACTGATCGTTTTGGGTTTCGGGTCGGGCCATAGAGATTAAATTTCGGCGTAATACTGGTTGGAACCGCAAAGCGTCGTCGTTTCGCGAGTTTACATATGTACCTGTGTGTCGTGCGCCAAACCAAAATACCAGATAAACCCTACCTAACAGTACGGCGTACGTTCTGATGTCGATGAAAAGTCAGAATTTTGAATCAAAGATTTATTTGACACCAGTTTGAGCCAATCTAAACAAGCAACATGTTGAAATCAGAGAGCAAACAATAATACACACGTGACCACAAGATAGCGCTAACCAAGTTAAAAACAACTTTTTACCGGGTGCCAGCAAATTAGGATGCTCAAAGTAAAGTCCCGTTGCACCCCTGTCCGTTACGCCCCTTATGGTAGGACTTAGAGGCATAATTGGGCGAATGGTGATTAAAGCAGGTACGTAATAAACTTTGCCAACCCCCAGCTCATTTAACTTCAGTAATCCCAGGACTTGAATATCCTCATGGCCGTTCTCCTTGAGGGGGTGGAGTTAATCCACATCCATGATTTTGCCCCTTCGCCATAACCATTTAATTATAAATTTCCACCTGCTAATTGTTGAGCTATAATTAGTTTCAGAAGCTCCGGCTTCCGTAACACTAGGTGAATTAACTGTGTACTAAATTCTCCATCCCCAACAGATGAATGTTTGGACCCTTTCAAGGAACGACAAACAAATACACATTTCCGTCATTGGACCGCGCAATAAATCTCGAAAACAGGAAGCGCAGTTCTCTCAAGATACGCATTTCGCGCAATAATAATAATTTCGTCCCTCCAAGATGATTTAGAACACGATGCTACGAAATCGATGCTATGATGCTACGTAATCGGCAAGGTGCGCCCCCCCCCCTCCGCGCGATAGCATAACGTCGAGCACCTGACCATCAAGAAGTCCTTTAATTGACTCTCGTGCCCCTTAAGCAGGGTTTATCTTAAATATTACAACCTCCGCGGTAGTCCTCATCCTAGGAAGATTAATCTGAATACAAGAACATAATCAATTTCATTCTGACACATAGACACACAAACCGGACAAAAAATCTAACATTTTATCCTCAGGCTGCCGATTCATACTCCACATTTTGCACACATTATTTTCTCCACACACAAAATTCCAACCATACAAAAATTCACATACAGTATAAAGTATTAACCCCAACTAGAAATCTATATTTTTCAATATTTTTCATAAAATTGAAAAATGAATTCCACGCACTACAGTGACTTCAACGCCACCATCGCTGAGCCTCAACAACATAACAACCCCCAACTCCTCGGCTGGATCATCTCCGTCCTGGTGACCAACATTCTCGGAGGCGTGGCCAATGTCCTCCTACTCATCAGCCTTTTCGTCTATCGACCCCTCCGTCGGTCCTCCAGCTGGGCGCTCATCGTCCACTGTATCGCCATTGACCTTTGGATGACCACCGTGTCCGTGCCCAATGCCACCATCCCGGTCTATCTCGGTCCACATTACCCCCTTCTCAGGTAATGTTGTTTAGATAGATTTACAGGGTACAACGCCAACATTTGCTCCACTTTGAAGGGTCACCATACAAACTGGGTGAAAGTATTGCAATCATTAAAATTGACAGAAACGTGCTGAAGGGCGCTTAAATTGTGTTTCAAATCAAGAGATTATGAAAGTTGTTGACGGGGACCTTCTGGGGTTCGCCAAGGGAAAACCGTTACTTTTGAACAATTTAACTGTACGAAAGGGGTTGATTTATTGATTGGACAGAAAGAAACTTTTGCTAACTCTAAACTCGTGAAGGCAATGCCAATTTTCCACGCAAAAAAAAATTACACTGAAAGCATAAACAATAATTGTGCTGCTTTTCAAGGCGAAAATTGAACGGTCAAGATGTATCGTTAGGGTTTCCTCAATTTTGTATGGGTTAACGACAATTTTTTCTAAAACTTTTGTTCTGATAAAGAAGCGCAGAATCATTATTTATCGAGCCCGAACATATTCGAAGAAGATTCTGTCAGCACTTTTGCATGCACTGTGTTCATAAAATTTCTATGCTGAATTTCAGCTACCAGATTGTGGCCAAACTTGGGGGATAAAAAAATGCCCATTTTCAAAGTCATTCAAAGTTGAGCAAATGTTAGCGTTGGACCTGCAGAATGATAAATTGTTTTTCATATAAATAGTATTCTTACTTAAAATGGACAGTTTTATTTAAGTGTATTTCATTTATTAACGCCAAAAAAGTATTTCGTCTATATTCTATTTAATTTAAAAAGTTAATTAATTAACACTATTTTTTAGGGCTTTCTGCACCTACCAGAACTTGTACGTCTACTCCGCCTACGTCGCGGGTTTCTACGCGGAATGTGTCCTGGCCATTCACCGTTTGGTTGCCACCGTTTTACCGCATCATTTTCATTTGCTAACGAAAAAGTCCGCCATTATTTCCATTATTATTTCTCCCTGGATTGTGTCGGTGTTGCTGAATATTTTCCCCGTCTTGGGTGTGGGCATGGAGATGGTGCGCAATGTGAAATCGGGAGGCTGCTCCACTGGGCCGACGGCCAGCAGCTCGGTCAATTCCTTCCTGTTTTATTCGGTCTTTGGGGTGTACTTTCCGACTGGTGTGATGGGCGTTTGTTACGCGGTAGTCCTGGGGAAGACGATTCGAGACGTTCGTAGGAAGGCAAATGTCAGCCGGGTCTTGGCACGGAAGTGGGAAATTTCGCGAACGCTGTTCTTGTCCTTTGCCTGGCATTGCATCACCATATATCCGATCTACGTTACAGTGGGGTTCTTCGAACGGGCGTATGCGGAGAATTTGGCATTGCAGTTGACGTTGCGATGGTTGACGAACAGTTTCAGTGCAATTAATCCGGTGAGATAAGTGCAGAGGAACGTGAGTAGACATGGTCA
>LRSR01005953.1:0-16969 GCA_001579985.1 Hypsibius dujardini | reverse complement strand
TAGAGAATTCAGCCTGTCAGTGATTGATTGAATTGATTGATTAAGTGGGTTTTTTTATATAGTCAGTGAACTGTGTACTGTGTATACTGTGTACTTTTATTAAAATGAAATAATGATGATTACTAATTAGTCAGATCATATGTACTTCATAAAGAAGCGACCTAACTTGTCAGCATTTTCAAAGTTGAAAATTGGGGAGGAGGGTGGCCGGCAAAGAAGTGGCAAAACTTTAAAGGATTTCAAAGGATTTTTTTAATAATCAATCAATAATACAAATACTTATAGTCGTGAGAAAACTTGTTTAAATCATGTTATATACGAATTCATCATTCGATTGAAGGATTGGCGCATTAGTTTATGGTATTACAGCATCGTTAATTAAACCTCGACGCTTACTGTTACTTGTTTTCGGCTGTTTTTCAGTGCGGTATGAAAAATCACATTTAGCAGTGAGTGCAGAACGGAAATGCCAAAAGGAAAGAAGGCGCAAAAAACGGAAGCCAAACGACGTTTGCGGAATTCATCTGCGAAGGAAGGTAAGCGCATTCCCCGTTCTCTTTTTCAGTTTAATATAAACCGAAGTTTTGAAATGAAAGTTTTAGGATCAGTCATGACACATATTCCTTCAAATAATACCTTGATTTATTGATCGCATGCATACCCGTCAAAGAAACCGATCAACCGAACTTTTGTGATTTTAGAAGATGATTAGATCCAATAGATAAATATAACATCAAAAGATCCCCTCCAAAACCGTCTGCGTCGAAACTACAGTAGGCGATAATGCAGAAGATGAGTGATGGTGCCTAGGGGCTGTGCGCGTGTTGACGTCGGATGACACAGTTGCACCGGCAAAACCAGAAACGCTTTACGGTCCACGCAGTGAGCACCCTCTTGCCGATTCTGACGTCGACTACCCTACCGCACCCGGCGTCACCGATCCAGTCCCAGCAGCTGTTACCGAGGCAAAAGTGCCAGATGCAATCCGGTCTTTATCCAATTATTCTGATGGTGGCATCGACGGATTACTATCCCAGCACTTGAAAGATATGACGAATGGCGCGGTTGGCCAGACATTCAATCGTCTGGTAGTCAAACATGTAGCGCTACTGAACGCCATGCTGCGTGGAGGATTACCGGAAGACATCCTACTGTAACTATATGAGGCCAACCAGGTTGCCCAAAAAAGGTGGTGGAATACGTCCAATCTTAATTGGCAACTCTCTTCGTCGCTTACTAAGCGAAATTGTGAGCCGCAGAGTGATGTCAAAAATGAAAAGCTCATTCGGCTTTTGCAGATGGGTTGTAGTATTTCTGGATGCTCAATGCCTCAAGTTGTTTTCCCTTTTGAACGCGCGTTTTTGACCGACGAAGACGAGACCCAGGTGCTTCTTAAATTAAACTTCGAAAATGAGCACCGGCAACCGAGACAAGCTGCTACATGGCTTTCGAACACACGTGCCACAGTACTATGCCCGAGTCTGGCAAGTGTACAGGTAACCGTTAGAGCCTTTTTTTGGTAATTCAGTCGTCGAATCGGCTTCTGGTGTGCAGCAGGGTGACCCCTTTGGACCCCTCCTATTCTGCCTAGTGACTCTGGAACTGTTCAGATTCATTCATTCCCCTTTGAATGTATAGTATCTCGACGATATTATATAGAGTGGTCAAATGGATACGGTGGTGCGAGACCTCGAAACGGTGGTGACATAAGACCGTCAAATCGGTCCACGACTAACTTTGTCAAAGTGTGAATGATTTATGTTCGGAGGATATGTTGCAAATAAGGAGGCAACAACCATAATTATGCGGAACGCTGCACCGGAAATAATTTTCCAACCCCGTAACGAGCTTTCACTGTTCGGGGCGCCTCTGCTGACGGACAGTTTACCGATAGTCATAAACGCAAAGACAGTCATATCCAAGCTCATTTCCAGCCGTCTTGATATTTTACCGGCACGTCAGTCCTTATTCCTGCTGAAGAACTGTCTGGCCGTTCCGAAAGCAAAGTACCTGCTGCGATGCGCGCAAACATACGAGTGCATGAATGAACAAAACTGTCTAGACGAAGTGATTCGCGACAGTGTCAAAGCCATTCTAAACACTGTGATGCCGTTAGCAGTGGGGAAATAAGCATGCCTAATTGTGGTTGTTAGTGGTATTTGGATTCGCTTTTTAAGTGAGCTGACCT
This sequence comes from Hypsibius dujardini, assembly GCA_001579985.1. Taxonomy (NCBI): domain Eukaryota; kingdom Metazoa; phylum Tardigrada; class Eutardigrada; order Parachela; family Hypsibiidae; genus Hypsibius; species Hypsibius dujardini. The sequence goes on along the minus strand of LRSR01005953.1, from coordinate 14,781 downwards.
AATCTGCCTTTCTAACGATGGCTCATGCGACGGAAGCTTTCGCACTTTAGGTCGTCCTCTTCATCGACATTGACACCGTCATCTTGGAACCAACACGCCTCCGGCAAACTGCAACAGGCCAAACAACACCACACGCACCAAAAGTCCAGAACTGGAGCTCCCCGGTGGTGAAAGCGGGAGCGCAGGAGTTGATGGCTAATGTGGGCGTGCGCGACAAGGCTGTGCTACTCGCCCTTCGTCGATCGGAATCGAGCAAGTGGCTCAACGCTATTCCTAATGATAATGTTTCGACTCTTTTAGAAGGTGACTCGTTCCGAATTGCTTTTGCCTTAGGTCTGGGTGCTAATGTCTGTGAGCCGCACATTTGCCGTTGCGAGGTGCAAGCTTTTCATCCTTATTTGGGCGTAAGATAGCTGAAAAAACTGGGGAGAAAAGATTAGAATATTTTGACGGATGAGTTACTATCGAGATCCAAAAAGGAAATGCTACTTCTGTTTTGTCTACGCACCCTCAAAAGCGCAAACGAAATTTTGTCTCTTCTTAATCTGAAACGCTAACTGGGTTGGTTTTGTTGGGATCCTTTGGGCAAAAAAATTCAGGTGTGAAAAAAAACACGTCAATATTTCACAGAATGGAAAACAATAAAAAAAATGAAAGAACGAAAAAAAACGGGATTTACTGTAGTTTCGCGTAGAAGTGGTGGGAGCGTTGTTCGATTTATTGAGCGTTTAATTTTTTTGCCCCCCGGTACAGTAAATTTTGACCGACAATCACAATCCAGTAGTCAATCAAGCGACTGCTTGGAATGCCAAACTTTACTGCTCACAAATTAGAATCCATTTCTTCCGCCTCTCCAATAAACGACTCTTCGTTATGAAAACTAATCTCCATCTGATCACTTCCTTCGTCGGTGCCGACTATTTGGTCATCAAACAAAGTCTCAAACTCGCTGTCTTCGTCAGTAGGCACACCGACTCGTTCTTCACCGCTCACGACAGTAATCTGATCTGCACCGATAATCTCGGCTTTCACGAATGATTTTTTTATTATCAGAGGATCGACTTTATACCAAGCGCGAGACACCATCCCGATGAAGTTCTGCCAGCCGGGTTTCCTTAAGTAGCTGCTTTGAGTGAAGGATTCGTTTTCGTTTCGCCATTTCGCGTATTCCGCTTTCATGTGCGACTTGAAGACGTTGTTTACCATCACATCTAAGGGCTGCCATTTTCCTGTCATCCCTGCAGGAATGAGGATCTACGAGACATTTATTTTCTCCAAAAATTGCATAATGAAAATTGAAACAATCAACCAATCAATCTAAGAGCGACATATGGTGTGTATTCGAACAATCTTCTCAGCCAATCAGCCAATAAATCAACAAAAACTCATCTCCAATCCATTTTGTGGACGATAAAATTATCTCTAATGAACACTGTCTCATCGCCGTCCAACGGGAAGTTCTGCTTAATGTATTCTTCGTCTATTTCTTGGTTCCACCAAGCGCTGCGAGAGCTAGTCACAAAAATATTCGGAGGAAAAACAAGCGTTTTGCTGATCTTTTCCGACAATTTGCCAGTCTTGGCTGCGCCCTTGAACACGATCACCACAGGATACTTGGTGCCGTCTGCCGCGACAGTCAAATTGATGGTGAATCCTTCTTTCTCACCAGGTGGCTGAATCACTTTCACCTGAAAAAAAAATGCAAGATCAGACATTTGTGAAATCGTTTGATTTGTTAGTTGATTGATTGATTCACCTGTTTGACACCTATAGGAGAAATATTCCGATTGTACGGACAGACGAGTCTAACGTTCGTCTGATCAGCATTCTTAACATCAGTTAATCGAAGCCTGCGCATGACGACACGCTCCTGGATCGCTTCAAAGAATTCATGGTGTAATGCCTGTTAATCAAGCAATCAAGCACGTGAATTAACGAAAAATCAAAAAGTCAAAAATCAGTCAATCAATCACCCGACCACCCAGTTACCTCGTCCTTCTCGTCGAATTTCGTTTTTCGGTTCGTGTGAGTTGTGGCGCGAAAGCAAAAGCGGAAGCGTTTCTTGAATTTTTAGATCCAACCTGCGGACGCTTAGAAATCGGTATATCCAAAACGCTTAGCAATTTGAAGAGCTCTTTCGGCGATGTCAGAATGGCGTATAATCCGACATCTTGCCCTCTCCGAACAAATCCATACGTTGACTTCCGTTTCTAAGTCCGGATAATATGGGCGTCTTTTGTACCGGGGTTTGGGTTTCTCGTTTCTGGAATCAGGGGAACCGTGGAATAATTGGCCGTATGTCAGCCAATCAACAATCAAGAGCAAAACATCAGATAGCTGTAACGCGAAAAATCAACGAATCAATCGAACCAGTTTTCCAATGTCCGCAACGGAAAGACCTCCTGCTTGACAAACTGCGCTTGTGATAAATTTAAACGACGGTAGCGTGCCAATATGCGTGCTCTCTCTTCAACAGTGTAGCAATTTTGACCCTTCGCCATAGAGTAAATTTAGAATGCTTAAAATCAAGGAAGCAATGACCCGAAGCTAGCACGAAAAAAACCCCAGAAAAAACGATTGATTAACCAACAATCAACAGTGTAGGATTGTTTCGCGGTCGTTGAGTCAATCAAGCCCGGGTCGGAATTTACGAACGCTCAATAAATGGAACAACGCTCCCACCACTTCTACGCGAAACTACAGTATTCAGGAAAACACAAACATTAATTTCTCAAAAATGGTAAAACGCAGATCGCATTTTATGCTCACCGATGTCAAATGACCATTTGAACTGCTCTAATTCTATCTGCTGTAAACTTAAGTTGCAAACAAAACCGTCCTAGTAATGTCTCCGCATTTCCCATAATTTTCACTTAATTAGTAGCGACCGATTTTAGATTCCTTCGGCGTAAAATACGAAACCATTTTTTTGCCCAGCGACCTTCTAAAAGATTTGTACCTTTTCTGAATCTGAACGCATGAGAATGTACGTACCCGCCATTTCCGATTTGACAATCCTTCCAAACAACAATCAGTTGCCGATACCACACTGCACCTAGCGTTTCTGAAAACTGTATTTGGAAAAATACCTACCTCAATGTCGGTTTCTGTTTTTAGCTCTGAATTCTTCCCTCTCAATTCAACCGGTGAATGTTGACCAGCTTTAAGATCTGATTTTTTAATTTTTTTTGTAAAAAAAACTTGTGTGTTCTCCTAAAATAATGAACTGAAGATACTTCTAATTTGTCAGAGCGTCATAAAGGAAATGCCTTTATATATTTTTTTCTTGTCGACATTTGAAATGGGAGAAAAGAGTGGCAGGCAATAAAGTGACGAAACTTTATAGGATTTCGGCGGATTGTTAATAATCGATTAATCAATAGATCGATCATACAACCACCTTTTGTCGAAAGAAATCGTTGTTTAAATTGTGTCATATGCGAATTTGATTGAAGGATTACGCATCGGCGAATGGTGTTTCAGCAATATTAGTTAAAAATTGACGCGTACTAATATTTGTTTTCGGCTGATTTTCAGTGCGGTTTGAAAAATCACATTTAGTAGTGAGTCTACAGCGGATATGCCAAGAAGAAAAAAAGCACGGAAAACGGAAGCCAATCAACGCCTGCGGAACTCTTTTGCAAAGGAACGTAAACGCATTCCCCGTTCTCTTTTTCAGTTCGTTAAAAAGCGAATTCTGTGAGTTTTACGGAGCTTGGTTGAACAGCCAAGTCCATTATAATGAAACCCGTGACAGTTTTTCCTCAATGAGTCACTCACTCACTCATTCAATTCAATCAATCAGTTGATCTATCAAATCGATCAATCAATTTATTCAATTCAATCAATACAATCAATCATTTGTGAGGGCCTAGCTATTTTTGGTAATCGACTTTTACGGTAATTCATTGGTATTAACATCAGACGTTTTATTTCACATGAAGAGTTGGAAATGCGGCGATACACGAAACGGCTCTACTTTCTTCCACTGCAACAAAGTAAAATTATAATTTTCCATCCGCCGGTAGCACTTGGGATTCAGATAATTGCTCTTTTTGTCTTAATTCAAATGCAATAATAAATAAATAATGTGCAAGTTTATGTTATTAATAAAATCAAAAGCCATATTTTGAGGAAATCTTATGATATATGTGCTTGTTACTTCTGAAATCACTATTGGTTCAAGTTTGAGATAAAAAACTTTCACTAACATTTTTTGGTGTATATTTAAGTAACAAACGTGGTTTCGACTTGATTTGTTGAATTGGCCCGAATTTGACATAAAATGTGCTTTCCATTTGAGCCACAAATTCATGGTTCAAACTCGGTTTAACTTGGTTTATAAATAACGGCTCAAACTTGGGTAAAAAAATTGGTTCCTACTCGGACAACAAACTTTCGATTCAAAGTTGGGTCTAGAAATATGTTTTGATTTGGGTCACCGTGCGAACATAGTTTGTGGATAGCCTTTAAAAAAAAATAAAAATAATGTTTGCTCAACCCTTTCTAGGTAGGAAACATTGAACACCGTGTCTGTTATATTGTACTGAACCGATGCAGATACAGTACACAGGTGCGCTGCCGGTAACCTTAACCCATATGTCAGAGATAACAATCTATCTCGACGCTATAAAAGACTTGAATCAGTTCAAATTGTCTCAAAGTTTCCACGTGCGCTCGACTGATTACACCCTCTACTTTATGCTTTTATGGCATAAAGTAGAGGGTGTAGGCTACTGAAAATTGAAAGAATCATTGTGGGTCCGTTTTCTCGCATCGTTACGTGGCACTAGCTACCACTACCACATCACGTTGTCAGTCGTCAGTCCTAGTTTTCGAAAAAATATTCATGGATTTCATCTCGTAACGGCAGCATCGAGTTAAAGAAAAAGTCCAGAAAACAAACAAGTGAATTAAGAGATTTGAACCTATTTTAAGAAATGTATTCAGCTGTATTTATTTATCCGTTAACAGCGGGATTAATTTGAATTTGTTTTTCAGCCGTCTTCTGTCACTAAACTGATTAGACGGATTCAACTTGTTTATCGAGCGCCTCCCAAAAAAACTTGCATTATCTAAAATAACGGGTCATATTTGGGAAAATAACCCCAAGTTCAAGTAGAAAATAACTGAGTTTTAAATAATGAAGTTCTCAAAACTCTGAGAGCAATTGAGTCACTTGTTATGGTGGACTGGAGGAAGAGGATGGAACTTAGTAATTCACAGACAGCGTCCAACCCCGGTAGTTCGTCAGTTTATTATGCTATTTTTATTTAATTCTGACATCGAGTAACTCTTCTTGCAACCTTGCCAAGCACCTCAAATGACACCATTGAAAATTACGTTTGGAGAATGCACTGCTGTTGCGTCAGAAAAATGAATGGATGAGGCGAAAGCTGGAAGCTGTTGATCAAGAATTGAAAAGAATTAACATTACCAAGCCAAAATTATTGTGTTAAAAACCGCTGCAGCACTGAACATGCCTAATTTTGTTTTTCTTTCCATGCATTTGATCTTTGGTTAGGCTATCAAGGAATAAAAATCAATTCAATATGTGTGTGTAATATAATTTCAGTTAATCGATTATTTTAATACGCAACGCATAGTGTCATACGTGTACGACTGTGTTGTACTAGCAGTGGAGAATATAGAAAAAAAAAGTTCGTTTGATTGAGAATCAATAATTAATTAATTTGTATTGGTTTTATATAGCTTGTAAGGGTTTTGACAAGGTTCTTAAAATGTGGCAGTCATCTCGTTTTCCTACTATTTTGTTTGGATATTTTACACTAATAGATCCGTGCAGTACGTGACCTAAAGATGTACGGAGCCAAACTTGAGTTTGCGTTTGTGTATCTGTTTCTGCCCGTACAACTCTACACTATCCCTGGATAACCGATGCTTTTTGATCGGTTCCGAAACGGTGAGAATTGAGTTCCAGTGAGAGCTCGCAAATGAACCATAATGAATAAGAGAGATTCTGTGTAACCAAACGGGTATTATTATGTAAAAATAACGAAACAAAACGAGTAATGTACCCAGTTTTGGATGACTTACCGAAAAATCTAGACGACGATTTTTTTTTGATAGAATGATTCGTAGTGCGTTACGTTAAAGAAAGACGTTAAGGAGGATTCTGAAACTGGTGAGCAAAAAGGTAAACAACGGGGAGGTTTCTGTTGAGATAGAAGCGCCAGAGCTTATTGCCTGAAGATTGTTCGAAACTACACGGTGGGTATCTTTGTACAATACTGCGGTGCGGGTGGAGGTGTTCGGAAATATTTGTGCAAAAATCATTGCACACGGATAAATTTATTGGGACATGCAACGTAATCGTACATACTGTGAGATTGACAGGGATTTTGATCGATGGAAGCGGGAATACAACAATCTTTGCGGTGGAGACGAGTTAGTTGTGGACGGCAGCTGAAGCGGGTAACGATCGAATTATATACCCATGAACTCAAGTGTACGAACAAATGCAATTGGAAAACTCGGCACCCCAATTTAAGTGGGTAAATAGACAGCAACCACAAAACGACTAATATAGCTATAACAGCGGTGGGAAATAGAAATTAACCATCTACTTTTCACTTGCCATGTCAGTTATAACAATTTTTAGCACTGACGCAAATCTTCTATTGCCATTCCGAAATCACACAGAAGCAAAAAAAGATTCATTGGAGTTCCATGTGCTGCAACGAAGGGTGTTAAACCTTCTACCTTTGCTACAGTTAGCAATCTGTAAATTGTGTTCCAGATGCGTGTAGAATCCCACCTTGAAGTACCTGCTTCAGTTTAACGCGGGACCGTGCATCCGGACACATACATTTTCTTAAATAGTGTTTTCGACATTAAAGGCCAACTGAGAGCACTTTGAAACTCTTTTGGAATTGGCGGCCAAATATTTCTATCTATAAACGCGGGAGAGAAGATCACTCGGACGTGGACGGTACGAAAAGTTGACCAAGACTGACAAAAAAAGGCCAGACATACAACAGGTTATTGCGGGGGTCGGCGTTGTTGAAATAAGCACTAGAATATAAACGTTAGCAGGAGTAGCGATCCAATCTCTGACTAAATCGGCAAGAGTTTGGCAGTACAGTCCAGGATATGTAGTTCCTCTGTTTCAGAACCATTTAGTGACGCAACCGCTGTTCACATTTCAATATTAAACAACGAAGTTCGCTCAGCCATTGAAAATGAGAATGCGTTTGGAGAATTAGACGTTTCAGGAGGTACGACGTCTCACCGGAAGTACGAATAATCAGCTCATCTTGTTTTGGCTAACGGTCCCGTCTAACGACCGCGCCGAATTTTATGTGATTTTATTAGAATACCCACGACCAGTGTATTTTAGTCGGGGTTGGTTCTCTTTTCCTTTTAACTTTCTTTTCGTCTCTCTGTCGGACCAGTTACACAAACTTCGGCCGTTTTATATGATTTGGAATCTCGATATACATACTTTTATATTTTTTTTGTGATCATCATGGACCGCAACTCCAACTGGCCAGTAGGCCCAGCTGAGAGGACATTACAAAATTCGTGGCAGAATTGACTCTACAAGATTTGTGTCCTCAGCCACTTGCTCATCTTCCGGTGTCGTTCCAATGCATTTGCTGCGTCAACATAAAAACACGCGAGCATCGGTTTGGGATTATGCGGAGTTTGTGAGTATGTGTCAAGCGATAATTACATAGCAAACCGGCGGCCGTTTTTTTGGATGCATCGGCAATATCATTGCTGCGGCTAGATGGTGAAGACTACTTACGTACCATGGTATTCTTCGACGCAGACGAACGTGCAATACCACAAAAATACCGTTGCAAACGTAGTAAATCAGCACTGGAGCTTCCTTCGCAAGGTTTTGGCGACACGGCACCCGTGACTGACATGCAACCGGAATTCGTTTGGGATATACAAATTTGAACAACCCTCAAAACCTTCCAAGATGAAGCGTGTACTGCGCTCCGATCGCGGTATTCTTTCAACGATTGCACTTATTTTATGAAGTGGAAAACTGTATAATAGCATAGCATTTGGATTTGTAAAATAAGACCATCCCAGTTGAAAGACCATCCCTCCTTAAGAGTGGCCAGAAGCGCAAGATTTCTGAAATTTCAAGTTAATAAGATATTTTTCGATGAATGCTTTTTGGGGTTTTGGATTGGGTTGGGACAAAATTAAAAATTTCGGTTCGGGTTTGTCGAGCTCCGATCATCGTTTTGGGTTTCGGGATGGGCCATGGGGATTAAATTTCGGCGTAAAACCGCTTGTAAGTGGCTAGAATTATGACTCAAAAGGGGGTGGCCTAAAATGGGGCACTCTTCTCGTCGTCGCAACAGCGCATCCAGAGACCTGATGCATATGAGACGCTAAACCGGTTCGTTGTTGGCAAGGTGGGACACCACGAGCTACGAGCAATGTCCATGAGCAAGGTTTAATCAATTCCAGGCACCAGATGGCGTCTGTACCCGATGGAAGGCAGTCCCGACTCTGAATCAGGCGAGATCCCACTGCGGCTAGAGTTATATTATCTTTATCCGAGTAACGAGAACGGAAACTCAAACATGGATTCTGGACTTGGAAACTCGAGCGCAGGAATCTCAAACGTTACAGCACTCGATACTGGACATCACGTGATTCCCACCGTACTGACGAGCATGTTTAACAGAGCATCAGTTCATACGCCAAATGGCTTGCTAAATCGGTTGCGGAACACACAAACAATAGAACTTAACAAGGAAACCGAGAACTAAAGAGTGGGACGCGCGGCGTTACACATAAACGGAAGAATTATCAGTGAACAACTAGAGCAATTGCATCCCTGTAACGTAAACATAAGTTTACTTTACGTTTACGGTATACTAGTAATGCAAAAACGCAGCTTGAAAAAGTCCAAACGAACAGGTCCAGGGGTTTCGTGTCGAAGTATGATTCGATAGCCGATCAAGTAGTCATCTGTAGCGGAGCGTACGGTGGTTGAATGCTCCTCAATTAATCAGACTCTGCAACGAAAAGGATCGCAAGGTTCAGGGCTTCATATTCAGGTAAAAAGGCCGCGGGGAACCTACTTACTACTAGAGTATCCCTTTGTGCGCGCATTATGCGTAATACTTAACATAACGAAGTTCAGTATTTGGCTTATGCCATTCAATCACTTTGGGATGTTTCTTATTTTCCTTAACCTCATTCTAATCCAAATTCAAATAGTAATCGAATGGCGTCATATACATAGCCAAATACATTTCAAAGGAGGCGGGCGGAGCTATACATACTTCTCGATGAGTGTTGTTCTTACGCGCTTAACTTTCTGGAATTGGCTCATAGCTCCGCCCCCCAACCTCCGACCTCCCCCCCCCCCGACCTCTATGCCTGTAAAGTATTTTAGCCCTGCCAATTGACATCACATTGACTTTGAAATTGCTTGTATTTCACATACAGTGTATTTCGACGGAGTATTCGCACTATACAGGGTTAAGCCATTTACACGCGAGAACCTCTCAACGTGTGTGAACATTTCTAACATTTTTCCAAATGTGTTTTTTTAAACCAATAAAGCAATGAGTTTCCTGCATTTTGAGTGATTTTGGATGTTGCGACATGATCCATGACACAGTGCCAACTGTTTGTCCAAAACCGTGTGCATAGCTCAGCTTGCTCCGGCTTTCAACTAATTTTGGTTGAAGTTTTTGCCTGATTGACGTTAACAATCTTAGCAAGTGGTTGAAATATGGGGAATAATGTACTCCAAATATTTTTAATCCCCGTTGAAATTGTTTGATGAGCGAAGATGGAGCTTGGAAACAGTTCAACTTGCGACATCGAAAAACTGCCCTTGCAGAGGAAATTGATTGTGCGGTTCTGTTGGACTTAATTTTCAGGTTTGAAAGAAAATTGACGCGGAGCAAATTGTTGGAGAAATAAAAAAGTGGTCGCCTGTATAAATGGTTTACCTCTGTACTCGCCTTGCTGGCTCAAGTAAGTGTACCAAATGGTTTAACAGATTCCTTGCACCATTACTGCTTAGACTTTTTTATGTAGTTTGTGTCCAAAATATTGCCCATTCTCACTGACTTACCCTCCGCTCGTTCTCGTCAAGCGGGTCCACGAGGGGATCGTAGGTTTGCGAACTGCCACCGCCAATACTGACGACAGATTGCTTCAGTTTCCGAAGACTCGCGTCCGGCGCAAAAATGAACTCATACAGCGGTCCGCCGATGGCACCTCCGACCAAAGGTCCGACCCAATAAACCTGAAAGTGAGGGGCCATGATTCAACGACAACTTTCACACGAACTTCAGGCATTAAGTCTAGGGCAGAAATTGATTGCGAGTTCATACGCGACATACCCAGTGGTTTGTCCAGCAGGCGCCACCTCGAACGACTGCAGGCCCGAGGGAACGAGCCGGATTAATCGAAGAGCCCGTTAAAGGAATCTGCACAGCAAGAAAGATCATATTGTAATACACATTATTCACACCAATGCCAATCGGAAAAGGGATGATGTGTGTTCACTCGGAATGATGGGTCGTTCGACCGGAACAAGATCGGTCCGCCTAGAAGGTGGACAGGGAAGATTCTGCCTGAGAAGAGGTCTTGCAGTCGAAAAGGTTAAGAATCAGGTCGAATGGTGGACGGGAAGATGGGCAATTAAGTGGTCAATACGGCTAGTAATCAGTCTACACCGAAGATTGACGGTTAGTCTGAAAGGTTTGCCATCAGTTCGCAACGAAAAAACACCGTTAAGCCGGATTGGTGAATGGTTGTCCGAAAGAGGGATGATCTATCTAGAAGGTTCATCATTAAGATCCACCATCTGCATCTAGAACGACCGTCAACGGTTCGACACACAAGATGGTTACCTTATGTGTCACACCGTTGGTCTGTCTGGACTGACTGGTCTGTCGGGAGAGTGACCGTCAACCTTCAGCACCGACCATCAGCCACATTGCCGGAGAGACTGTTAAACGGTCCGTCCCACCAGATGAACAGTCTCCTAGACGGGTGATGGTGTGCCGAGAAAGTTCACCGTCATGTGACCGTCCACCTCCCAGACTGACCGTCCACCTCCCAGACTGACCGTCCACCTCCCAGACTGACCGTCCACCTCCCAAACTGACCGTCCACCTCCCAAACTGACCGTCCACCTCCCAGACTGACCGTCCACCTCCCAGACTAACCGTCCACCTCCCAAACTGACCGTCCACCTCCCAGACTAACCGTCCAACTCCCAGACTGACCGTCGGTCACCTTGCGGCACGAACCGTCGACCTCCGGCACTACCGATCCACCGTTCGGCCTGACCTTCAATCACCTCGCGGCCTGGTAGATAACCTTCTTAACATATTTCTCAACGGTGTAACTAATCAATCTCACTATTTCATTGGCGATATCATATCCCGGATGGACGGAAACTCTGAGATCCTCCAATCACGTGTGTAGTTGTACTTCATTACAACGGATCTTTTTTCCAATTCTCACCGCAGCTAAATGGCAAATCAGCACGGCAATCCCGATTGCGAGGGGGCCGGATCCGTTCAAGTCTCGTCGTTTGGTGTCGCAAGTCGCCAGCACCGTGAAGACCAGCACAAACGTCATGAGGGCTTCAATTAGAACGGCCTGCCCGGCGGTGATATCCGCCGACACGGCGTTGCAACCGAACGAACCCTCTCGAATAGCTTCCGTTGTGGACGCCGCCAGCAATCCCGCTCCCGCCATGGCGCCGAGGCACTGCGCCCCGATGTAGGAGACCGCACGCAGTAGGCCGACCTGTTAGTCAAGTCAAATCAAAAGTCAAGAATTGCTCGTTTATTGTCCTTCCGAGTCGGAACCAAGACCCCTCAAGGTAGGGCCAGGGGGTGGGCGAAAGGGAAATTTGCCGGGGTGTGGGTGAGGTCTCATTTCCAAGGAGCCCTTGGGATTTCAAAACGTTTCAAAATGCGTCAGTTTTTCAATCAATTTTGAAGCTTATCCAATATAAGCTCCCAATAAATAAAAAATATCCAGCTGAAAAAATCTGCTGATCAAAAACATCGCCAGATTCAGCGGAAGGTTGACAAAGAAGATAGAAAATACAAAGCAAGATATTTAAAGTCGTACAAACTAACGCAAAAAATTCAGCGTTTAAAAAACAGTTGTTTTTGTCATGCGCTCACACAACTTCATAGCTTCTACTTTTGTTGTATTGCTCTCTTGCATTAACACTAGCCGTAATCGTTTCGTTTGCAGGCATACCTTGCCGGTTAAGAGGAAGCCCAGGGTGACGGCCGGATTGATATGGCCCGGACTGGCCGCGCCGATGCACCACACCATGGTGGCGACGGTCAGACCGAACGTGAACGCCACACGTGTCACGAAGGCATCCTCACTTTGCGCAGGGTCCGAGGTGACGGCGGCCCCGCAGCCGAGAAAGACGAGGAAGCCGGTGCCGATGAATTCGGCCGCGACGGCCTTCCAGAACAGCAGCGATTTCAGCTCTTCCAGCCACATGTTCATGCCTGAGAGATAGCACGTTTCGAGCTGTTCGAACAGAAAAACCTGCAGCGTTTCTGAAAGAGCTTCGACTTGCACTGCAGACAGATGTGTCAGCGTTGAAAGACGAGCAACTTATGTGGAAGGCCGAAGTTACAGACAAGATTGCCGCTGAGTAGACTTTCAAACGGGCTGGTGTGTGTTTTTAGCCCTGAGGCGAAACGATTTTTTTGCTGCTTGCTATTGTGTGTTTCCGGTTGGTACACCGGGGAGTGCATTCTTCGGTGATGGTCTTCTTTTGTTTGTATGGCGCCCGCGGGGAAGTTGGTTGAGGAGTGTTCTGCGACTGCAGCCCCCGCAGCGTCCAGGCTCATCCGATGCGGCCTCTAAGAGCTTTGACCGGTGGCTAAAATGACCAATGCGCAATATTCGACAGTCAATCTGTCCAACTGCTTGTTGGGTGATGCGTCCTTCTTCGATGAATTACATGTGCGCTGTTACAGTACGAGGTAGAGGCCGTTAACCAGGCCGCTTTTAGAAATCGTAACTTAATCAGGCCGGTTTTTTCAACGTTGACTTCCCGGCGCTGCAGTGCTGCCATGCCACGACAGGTGGCTTGAAAACATTCAGAAAAATTCTCTGACCCATTTTAGTTCGTTCCTAAGCCTCACGGTTCGAATTTGAGTCCAAAAAATGGAAGAGAAGAATCTCAATGGAGAAGTGTGCAAGTAGTCCGGTAGAGGCGCCACTTCGGTTCCATCTCTCTGGATTGACTTCGCAAAAACGACTTATGCGCCACCTGTTGGCTGCCGACCTGGTTAAGTTACGATTTCTAAAAGCGGCCTGGTTAACGGCCTTTACCTCGTACGAGTAAGGGTATTTAAAGCTCGCTTAGTTTGCAGGGTTTATTTCTTTATTTCAAACTCGCTAATCTCTCTGCTTTTGCATGGCCTTGCAAGGGTGTTACGAGGACACGCCCCCCCCCCGGCTTACCTGTGACTGTTTCTCCTTCGCTCATCTCAAATCACATGGTCCACTCACAAAACAAATGCACACAATTAACGAGCAGACAACCGAGAAATGGAACTTCTTGGCTGCTTCTCTCGTTAGTCTTCAAAACCAGGGAGATTACCGAGTTTGAAATAGCAAAGTAGACGCTGCAAGATAAGCGAGCTTTGATTATCCTTCCTTTAGTGTTACAATTACAATCATGAGCTCGAAACTAGACTGGTTCTAAACTCATTTGAGAAACTTGACAAATTTCGGTTTCTTGCAGAATGCATCCAAAATATGTTTTTTACTGTTTTAAACTAGTTACAGTGACGGAAACTGGTTTTGACTTTGAAAATGTCAAGTTTTATATACTGCTTTAACTTTTGGTAACGTTCTGATGCGATCCCTGATTAAAATCATAAATGATACACAATAAATGATGATTGATTAAAATTCAATTAAAAATCAAATAAAATGAACTGGAATGTTGCAGTTACTCGGAAGCCCAGATTGAAACTAGCCCATAACTCCGCCCTCTGGCATCCAAAAAAGATTCTGCTGATGTCAATCGATTCCAAATCGAATTTGGAGTGGAAGACTGTACAACATTTTAGAATCAAACGTTTTCAAAAAAACGACGTTTTATTTGAGTTAGAGTGGTAGCAAAATGTGATTGAGTTTTGCTAGAGCATAAATCAAACAATCAACGGCTGAATTAAATGGGAAACCCGTGGAGCCACCGGGGAACTTTCGAATTTTCTCCGGCTCAAACCAGACCTCGTTTGTCGATGAAATTTTTCGGTAAAATCTATTAATTTAATCCACTATCTGAAAAAAAAAGTCAGACAGATCGGCGTATCACCTACCGTTCCGTTCCCTTGCAAGACAGGGGAATACTGCGGCAGAGGCATATTATTACGGACAAACTAGAGAGGTGGGGCAAAAGCTAGTTTTAAGACTTAAAATTGTAAAAACATTGTATCCAGCCCTCGTGTTTGGGAATTAGTATTAACAACTGCAAAAGCATTACCATGCAACATTTCAATACGGTGTTGGGTGGTACCCAACAGGTACCCAACAGGTGCCCAACACTTACTAATAGTATAGTCTATCTGTTTAGTTAACTCATTCCTATCTACCCTCACATTCTATAATGTACTTACTCACAAGGGAATTTTGCAACTCTCCAACACGAAATCTTGCACTGTCTTTAACTTTAACAGATGCACGCACGTTAGTTGTGCTTAACTCCGTCGACAAATAGCGGTGGTAAAGAGAGGGCGCATATAGCACGTCGAGTGATTGTTGCATTAT
>LRSR01005951.1:0-13186 GCA_001579985.1 Hypsibius dujardini | reverse complement strand
AATTAAACAATGACGTCTACACATTGTTTTTTCAGCTGTTTTTGTTCAGTGTGAAGATGTCTCAGCATCACTTCGATTTGACTGTATTTGTTTAAATAACCCATTTGAATTTCGATTTACCAAAAAACGTATGGAAAATCCCTGGCAACATATCTGTAATATAAAAGCATAGAAGCAATACATATAAAACAATATGTAAATAACTCCTGTTTTCGTATTTTTAAATAACATTTAAATAACTGCTTTAATCTAATCACATTTGTGAATCTAAGTATACAGTGTAAATAAAGCTATAAACGTCAGGTTTGTTTTTTCCAGCAGAAATCGAAGATTTCGAAGATGTTCGTTTTAGCGCATCCATCAAATCAATCGACTAAAGGATAACATTGCATATATTCTGCATAGATAATCAGCAATCAAGCAAATGTTTTTATAATTTAACCGTTTGCCCTTTTTTTACTAGCATTTCGCACCACATTGGAAATCTCTCGCCAACTCAACTTTGGCGTGGAGCAAAAGTCTCCGGCTCGCCGTGGTGGATTGCTCGAAGAAGGAGAACTCCCCGGTGTGCGGATACTTTAGCGTCTCATCCTACCCGTCGATGAAGTTCTTCCCGCCCGGCATGACGGTAACCGGCAACTGGACGGACTATGTGGGACCACACACCGAAACTGGCGTCTTTCACGGCATTCTCGATTTCATGGACAAGATAAAGTTTCCGGTAGAGCTGGTCTCCGTCCCGGCCAAATCGGTTGAGGAGCTCTGGACGACTGTGCCGGCTGACGTGGGGAACCTCGTGTTGTTGGTTGAGACACCCGATTCAAAACTGGGCCGGGAGGTGGTGCTGTCGGTGGTGGGGAATATCTACTCGGCGGGTTTGACGGTACGGAGGGCGACCACAATGAATACGGCGTTGTTGGAGTCGTTGGTGTCGGAGAATGTGACGGATGTGGCGCCGCGAGCGTGGTCGCTTTCGCGGAATAGCAGGATGACCAGAATAGGTGAGTCCCAGGCGGGGGTGAGTGGGTGGGTTTTTATATTTCATTTAGGAGGTTGTTTGGTATTTTGAAAAGATCGGATTGATCAGATTCTAATTTGTTTCTGCTACAACCGAAATTTTTTTTTTTTTTCAAAAAAAAAAAGGTGTATTATTTTTTTTTTCTTTTTGTTTTTTTTTCTTATGGCTTTCTTTCAATTTAAAAATTATTTCTATTTCAATTTCACGGGGTCGAAGTATTAATTTTCGATAATGACTTGGTGAGCGTTTAGTTTTAATTTTAGGTTAACTTAAAATCTTCTGCTGATTGTTTTGCATTGAATATACAGATTCACTTTTCTCAGTGAAGTTGAGTGACTGAAATTTCACAGGGTGATTTTTAAGTTAAAATTCGACAGATTGACTCAAATTCAAGTAATTTAATTTGGAGTCTAGCATGAAAATCAATTGTGCTGTTTAGGTTCCTTCTCTACAGTAAGGGTATTCAAATTTCGCTTATTTGCAGCGTTTATTTCGCTGTTTCAAACTCGTTAATCTTCCTGGTTTTGAAGATAAGCGAGAAAAGCAGCTAAGGAGCTGATTTTCTCGGTTATCTGCTCGCTAATTGTGTGCATTTGTCTTGTGAGTGGTCCATGTCAGTTGAGATTAGCGAAGGAGACCCAGCCTTAGGTAAGCCAGGGTGCCTGTCCTCGTATCACCGTTGCAAGGGCGTGCAAAATCAGGGAAATTAGCGAGTGTGAAATAAACGCTGCAGATAAGCGAAATTTGAATATTCCAGTGTACAAGCAACGAGTACACTTGAGGGTCCGGGGTATGGGCAAAAGGGGCAGAGCAGGGGTGGTTGATTGTTCGATTGTTTGAAAACTACCCCCTGCCCCGTCCCTTTTGCCCATTCCCCGGACCCTCCATTGTGCTCAATCTTGTCGTTGACTTTATGTAGACAAATACTCTTAAATTTACGCATTTCGAAAGATTATTTCTGTGATAAGTAGTAACCCATTTTTTTAATGTAGATTAACTAGTAAGTGACAGATTACATATTTGAATTTGCGGTGTCATGGGAATTAAGCGAGGCTTTCAAAGCTTAAAAATCAAATGGTCAGCATTTTTCGCGGATTTCGCATTAATTTATTTGAAGTTTTGTTGGCAAGCAAAGCGCAAACCCGATTGTTTTCTCATGGGTGCGCTTGCTAGTGCAGCGATTCATATTTTAATTTATTGGCAAATTAGAACATTTGATATGGACATAGTTTAACATGAGATAAATCATTTATTTTAAATTGATTAATGATTTTTAGATTTTATTTACTTGAGTTTTAGCTCATCTGATTTTGTTATTAATTTCAGACGTCTCCGGCAAAGAGAATCTCCCACTGGCATTCGTCGACGCCATCTTGGCGCTGGACGACAAGCTTGTCACTGACAAAAATCTGCCAACGCCCATACGGAAAGCCATCGGCTACCTCAAACCCGATCCGGCAAGTGATTCGAATCTTTCCAACGAAAACGACGTCAAAAAGAAAAAGCCGGCGAAAAATCTCCGTAAACCAACTGGAGATGTCCCTACCGCCGCTGACGTCTCGGACCTGGTCAGCTCCATCGTCTACATGTTCTCCACGGAAATATCCACACATAAGGCCATCGACGGCGCCGACTTGTCCGCCCTGCAGAATTTCATTCAGATTTTGTCGGAGCTGATGGTGCAGACCATCCCGCAGCAGACGCTTCTTCCGCTGCAAAATCTGGCCGTCTTTCTGCGAAAACAAACATCCACCACGCCGTTGAAGATAAAGGGAGTCCTCAACGCGGCGGGATTTGATCCGGATACTTTTCCCACGCATTGGGTCGGCTGCAAGGGCAGCGTGCCCGGCCGGCGGGGTTACCCTTGCAGGTGAATTGTCTATTGATTGATTGATTTGTTGCATTGGGTTGGCTGCAAGGGCAGCGTGCCCGGCCGGTGAATGGTCTGTTGATTGATTGATTTTTTCCATTGCGTTGAATTCAGTGGGTCAATTTTCTGGAGAGATTACTAATCGCCGTAGAATTTGATTGTGGTTAAACGTATTCATTAAGGACGGAAAAACTGTAACATTGCAATTTAGAAAAAATTCATTTTATTTACTGATCTGACTTTATTTTATTTACCTTTTTTTCCAGTTTATGGCAACTGTTCCACACCATGACCGTGCTTGCATTGGAAACTGACGCAAGCCAAAATCCCCGCGTCTCTCCTAATGCTCTGGACCCGCATACCGGCGTCCTAACGGCCATCTTCCACTACGTGAAAAATTTCTTCAGTTGCCAGGAATGCTCGGCGAACTTTATGCGCGACGCCACGGACCTCAAGGCGCAAACCGCCACGCTGAGCAATCGCGACGCGGTACTCTGGCTCTGGCGAATGCATAACAGTGTGAACCGCCGACTGGCCGGCGACATCACCGAAGACCAAGGCCACCCGAAAATCGCCTTCCCTTCGGCGGAAAACTGTCCGCAGTGCCGATTGCGGGGTTCTTCGGGCGAAGAGGTCAGTATGGAAGACAAGGAATTTTTTGTGTGAGTCTGGCGTTTGAACACCAAACAGTCTTCAGCTGACGGACTGTGCAAGAATCTCTTCTGATTGTCCCAGCCTAATTGCACTTTTTCTGCTGTTTTCCCCTTGATTGGTTGATTGATTTTGTACATTTCTTTAATGATTTTTGTAACAGCCTCTGTATGTGAAAATCTTGTTAAAGCGTTCTCTATCGTCTTAGATTAACTTCATTTAATCATTTAAACAAAGCATATTAAATCCTCATTTAGATTTTATTAGAGTACTATTTCCAAAAAACTTAGTTATTTCGCTAGCAATTTCACTTTGTTCATCATATTTTTAATTTGACTTACAGTTATTAAAAATATGCTGGCATTGAAGATGTATAAGTGATTGGAGTTTTTGTTGTTTGTATCCCGTAGGAAGAAAGGTTGTCGCGCATTCGTCACTACTTAGTTGAATGTAAACTTTCTAGAAAAAGAGCAAATCCATTAAGCTACTAAACTAGCTCATTTTTTACAAACTTCTTCGTTAACAGTGATTCCCCTTTATTTCAGACACGAGAGGAAGTTATCCATTGGAAGGACAGCGAGGTGTTGGAATTTTTAAAAAGATATTACACGGTCGGGAAGTCTGGCGGATTGAATGTTCGTAATGCACAGCACCGGGAGTTGGCGATGCGGGAACACGGGGTCAGTTCGGCGGCGGTGTCCGGGCCGGACGCTTGGACCACCGCCAAGTGGTACGTCGCCGGGTTGGTCTTTCTAGCGGGTGTGGTCGCGGGATGGCGGCAGTTTCACAGCTGGCGTCGGAGACCAATCAAATGGAACTTCAGCTACAGTCGGGCGCGGGTAAAGTGGATGTGACTGGCCGGCGGCGATTAGTGTTCCTCTTGTTCCCATCCTCGCTTTTTTACAGAGTTTTGTCTCATTCGAAAAATGCGGGTCTTTTCGCCGGCACCGTTTTTGTTTTACTTATTAGTATGGTTCTTCGGCGGACGCTTACGCAGGAGCGGGGCAAGGCCAGTGATGTTCCTGACTTCAGATGAAACGTTCCTTTTGCTTTGAGTTTAAAAGCCTTTTGCTTCTTTTTTTACGAAAGGATGAGTGATTTGGTCCATGCACGTTGTGCCCGATACATTAAAAAACATTTTTAAGCTATGGTGGCATATCGCAATCGTCGCAGTCAAAGTTTGCATTTGCAGTCATACAGTAAGCGACAGAATTTAATCTAACGGAGGGTCCCGGAAATGGGCAAAAGGGGCGGGCAGGGGTAATAATTGAACAATCAATCAATCAATCAGCTGATCTCGGGACCAATTGGAGCGGAGTTGATTAGTTGATTGCTCAAGTATTACCCCTGCCCCGCCCCTTTTGCGCATTTCCGGGACCTTCCATTAGATTATATTCTGTCGCTTACTGTAGACTTATAGTTATTGTAAGGTAAGCTCCCATTTCAAATTACTTACATTACGAGAATCCTAAGTGTTCCCGGCTAAAATGCATATTTTAACAGTCAACAGATCCATAAACTAAGAATCATTCCCGATATGCTCTGTTGGATCTTGAATTAAACTCCGTGTTAGTTAAATTATCAACTTACAGTCACCCTTTTCGTTCCCTACAATTAGATTTATCGTTCTCGACAACCAGTTTTTCGTTCCCTACTACAGGCTAGGTTTTTCGTTCCCTACCCATCATAAGCTTTTCCGTTCCTTACAACCAGCGTTTTCGTTCCCTAAAATCAGCTATTTCCTTCCATGTAATCAGCTTTTTTGTTCCCTTAATCACCTCTTTCGTTCCCTACCTTCAGCGTTTTCGTTGCTTTTCCGGTGTTAGATTGCTTGATTTGCTTACCTTCGAGCACAGTTTCTGGCTGGCTGTACACTAAATTTACTTTGCCGAAGTTTTCAACTTTCCACTCATGCCCCAAAAGTGCAGAGATATCTACATGAATTAAGATGCCCAAAGAGCACAGTCGACATGCGAAGAAGCCTCCGTCGTTGGGGAGGAATGCAGCCAAACAGGAGGCCATCGACGCGGGTAAGAAATGGGAGACACCAATGTGGAGGCTGGACTATTTACTCAGCATGGTCATGATGGTCCATTTGATTGCCTGCCCCTGGACCAAAGTGGAGGAAAGCTTCAACGTTCAGGCTATTCATGACATGCTCTTCCATGGAACTAACATCTCCCAGGTATGCAGCAGAGGAACAAACGTTTTGCAAGAGCATCAAAACTGCAAGCAATCACACAATCAATGTAGCGTTTGCATTGTCTAATCCACCAATCAGGCAGTACCGTCAATCACACCATCAGTGGACCGCTTGTATTGTCTAGTCAATCAATGAGGTAGTACCATTAATCGATCAATCAATGAATCGTTTGGATTGTTTAATCCACCAATGAGGCGATACCGTCAATCGACCAATCAATCGGACGTATTCTATCGAAATGAATCGAGTATTTATTCGCCGATTTGTCCAATCTATTTATTACCCGTCTGACGATGAAATATAATTTCTTTATCTCTGCAAGGTTTCTTAAATTCATTTGGCGCAGGGTGTCATGGTTTGAATGATCGTCTTTTTCCAGTATGACCATCAACAATTTCCCGGTCCTGTTCCGCGGACATTCCTTGGCGCTCTGGCGGTTTCCGCGGTCGCAGTCTTGCCAAAAGTGCTCGCGGTTGACCTTCTGGGATCAGAAAAAATCTTTACATTATTTCTTGGTGAGTGTGCTGATCGGAGTCTGGTCCCACAATGAAGAATTCAAACTGCAATGCAAGCGGTCGATTGATTGCTTGACTGGGCTGTTTCTTCGATGGTCTCTGTTGTTTATGGATCGGTGTTCCATATTAAATGGATTATTTAACGATTATTTATATTGTTTCTTTTTTTCAGCACGTGCGGCCTTGCATGTTCTCGTACATGCAGCTTTGTCGACATTCATTCGGGCAGTCGCCACTCAGTTCGGGCGCAGTACTGCCACTTGGCTAGTCTTCATCACCGCCTCGCAGTTTCACTTCCTCTTCTATGTCTCGCGACCGCTTCCTAATGTATTTGCATTGCCTTTAGGTAGAGTGATCGCCGAAATATGCAATTGTCTGTTTGTTTGTTATCCGTTTGTACACTACCTACCGAACTGCCTATTTGCATGTGTGTCTACGGCGTCTGCTTGTATGTTTGCTCTGTCTGTCTATATGCCTGTCTGTCAATCTGTCTGGCTGCCTAGCTGTCTGGTTGCCTAGCTGTCTTTCTAGTTCTCGGTCTGATTTCTCTGTCTGTCTGCCTGCCTGTCTGTCTGTTTGTCTGTTTGTTTGCCCCTCCGCCTATCTGTCTGTCTGTCTACGTCTCAGTGATCTAGCGGTGTGTCTGTTGGTTTGTATGTGGGCCTGTCATACCTTGTGTCGCTCTGACTCCGTGGCAAGCTCACTGACTGCCTGCCGATGTATCCCTGTCTTTTTGTCTGTCTGTTTTCCTGTCTGCCTATGTGATACCTGTCTGCCCAGCTACCGGCATGTCTTTCAGTTGAGAAACTAACATAATCTTCCCCCCCCCCTCTCTTCTGCAGTGATCTTAGCCACCACTGCCTGGATCAACGGCCGTGACCGGAAAATGATCATCTACGCGGCTTTGGCTACGATAGTTTTCCGCTCAGAGCTGTGTTTGTTGTTCGGCCCGATGTTGTTGATGTCGCTGATCAAGCAGACCATTTCCTTCCGGAGAGCCTTCACCAAGGCGTTCCAATTTGGCCTGTTGGCACTGGGTTTGACTGTGCTGGTGGATTCGTGGTTCTGGGGGCGACCGGTGTGGCCGGAAGGCGAGGTGCTGTGGTTCAATACGGTCAGGAATCAGAGCTCAAAATGGGGAGTAAGTTCCTTATTAACTCCTTTTCCCTTTATTGAACCGTTAGACAGGCAGACAGACCGATCGACAGGCAGACAGACAGACACATAGACACAGGTAGACAGACACAAACATACAGACAGACACTGACAGACAGGCATACAGACACATAGGCAAAGATAGACAGACACAGACATACAGACAGACACTGACAGATAGACACACGGACAGAGTTACGAAGATATTTGATTGCCTAATAATACTGACTTGTTGTAGGTTGCTCCATTTTTGTGGTACTTTTATTCAGTCATTCCGCGCTTCCTACTCACCAGCCTTCCCTTCTTTGTCGTCGGTCTAGTCACTAGCCGCGTGATGAGAACCATCCTCCTACCGTTCGCCATTTTCGTGGCACTCTACTCTCTTCTTCCACACAAGGAGTTGCGCTTCATCATCTACATCGTCCCTGTGTTAAATTTAGGCGCTGCCGTTGGCTGTTCTCATCTGTGAGTCGGGCGACAATCTTCCTGTCCGTTTAAGTTTAACGTAATATTTAATAGAAATTTCGAGCAATTTGAAAAAGAGCCACAATATTATAAATCAGACAGGTAAACTGTAATATCGATAATTTTGTCATATTTTTAAACTCAGGAATTTGTTTGTAATATTTATTTTAGCTTCGCCATTAATTTATAATTCTTTTGTTGTATTTTACTTCCATTCAAGTCCGAAATCACTACATTATTGGCTTTGGCAAGTTAAGACTACTATTACACTAAGACTGACTGAATATTAGTTAGTTAAAAGTGACTATTTAATTTATTTACATTATTTTATTTTGTGCATTGACCTTCCTTTACAGTGCTCGAATCAACCGGTTCTGGAAAGCGGTGGCCGGCCTGCACATTCCGCTCAATGTATGCCTCACCTTCTTTTTCCTCGCTGTCTCCTCCCGCAACTACCTCGGAGGAGATGCCCTGAAGCAGTTACATAGTCTGGAGCCGCCGACCGCATCCGTGCATGTCTACCTCGATAACTTCAGCTGCCAAAATGGTGTCAGTCGATTCCTCCATATGAACGAAAAGTGGATGTAAGTTCGTGTGGAATTAGTTTTTTGAAGCATAGTAGACTGATTGATTTAGGAGTTGTTTGAAAGACCATCAGACTCTTGAAATTGTGTGACTGCCTGTTTATCTGCATTTCGGGTTTCTCTGTCTGTCTGTCTGTCTGTCTGTCTGTCTGTCTGTCTGTCTGTTGTCTGTCTGGCCGTTTATTGTCCGTCTGTCTGCCTGGCGGCTTAGTGTCCTTATTGTGTGACTGCCTGTTTTTCTGCTTGTCGGTCTCTCTGTCTGCTTTCTGTCTTTATGTTGTCTGCGTGTCCGTCTGGCCGTTTATTTTCTCTTTCTTTGCTTGTCGCCTTATTTTCTGATTGTGTGACTGTCTGTTTATCTGTTTGTCTTTCTTTCTGCCTTCCACGCTGGTCTTACCTTCCTATTTTGTTGTCTGTCTGTTAGCAATTCGGATCCACCCGAATTCATGAATACAAGTATTTAAAAAATATGCTTTTATTTTCCTAGATATAACAAGTCTGAGGAGGTGAGATTTGAAGAGGACGCTCCATGGGCTGCATTCACTCACGTCATAGCCGAGGCAAAATATGAGCAGCTCCTCGCCACTCGCGGCTTTCAAGTTGTCTCTTCCTTGTACGGCTTTTCTGGTTTTAACCTCACTGTTCCTCGCCTGGATGAGGTGCTCAATTTCGAATGGTCTCCCGTGGTGTGGATTGAAAAAGTGCACATTCTCAAGCAGCAGAAAATTGCCACTTAAATAAGTGTTTTTGTTTTTAACTTTTAGTTTAGCGTACCTTTCGTTTTCGTTTTAATGTTATCTTGGCATATCATCTGGGAGACACATCGATTCGACACAAGATGGTATCGTACTTCGGAACGTTGCGAATTGCAGAATATTAAAGCGTATAACAAAATGTTACAATTTAAATGTACGCTTTTGTACTTCTATGGAGCTGATGAGATATCGAAAAGTCAAACTAGTAATAATATTACAATAATATTTTTGGTAGTCCAGGGTGGGGGGGGGGAGGGTGAGCTGTCTAATTTCGGTAAGTGTGTGCATTATACATACACATCATCAGTTATCTATACGCGAAAGACTCACGCGATCCCCGACGTCTTGTTCTACTTTCCCATACTGCCGCGGTCAAGACGACGACGCCGGGGTACCCTGTTTTTGTTTAGCCTCCAGAGGTTATTGCCAAGTCCTATGGCATATCTGTCATCTGATATGATGAAAAGTATTCCGCTCCCCCGCATTGAGGGGTGGGTGGTTCCCACACATATCCGGTCTAGTTTATTGCTCCCACCCAACAAGCAGGATTAGACTTTTCGCAGCAGCCAGCAAAAGCATTGCAGAATGTACACTCGTCATTAAGTGTGTACTTCTTCAAGTTCACAGATAGCATCGATCCCTCAGATTCCACATCAACTGCCTCAGACCTTCGGAATATAATTTTTTGCATCGTTTACTCTGTGCCGGATCATCATGGCAAAGTTTCTCTGCTTTGGCATCCCTTTTCATGTAGGTACGGATTGGATACGGTGATTCGGTGTGATTGTCTTTAATTAATTTTTTTAATTGAAAACAGTGTTTGTGTTGCAGATGTTTCGGATTAATGTACTTATCCTCATCGCGGGATGGAGCAGTAGCGTGTTAGGTGTGCCCGGCGGAATGACCGCCGGACAGAGCCAACTGCTGCAGATCGTGGCAGTCCCCTGGCTGGACCGACATCCGTCGGACAGTCATCGCCTATCTCACCGTGAGTCAGTCGTGCAACAATTTACTGCACAAAATTAAAAATTCTTTGCTTTGATGCAGAGAGTACGACATGTAGTTTATCCATCAGTCCGGTACCGTCGGAAACGGAATTGAACAAAGGAATATTTTGCCATTTCAAGCTGGGCAGTGCCACGTTCATTGTTCGTGTGGCTCTCTTCAACGGACGGTTCTGTGCAATTGAAGTACTGCGTATGATTGTGGATGCCAATGGAGTCCAGTTGCAGCTAAAGGCTACCACCAAATTACAATTCCAAGTTCTGGATGCCAAAGCAAGTATTAATAATTTCCGTGTTCGTTCATCTGTCTGTCTGTCTGTCTGTCTGTCTGTCTGCCTGCCTGCCTGCCTGCCTGAATGTCTGTCTGTCTGTCTGCCTGTCTGCCTGTCTGCCTGTCTGCCTGCCTGCCAGCCAGCCAGCCTGAATGTCTGTCTGTCTGTCTGCCAGCCTGAATGTCTGCCTGTTTATCTGCATATCTATATGTTTGTCTTTCTATATATATTATATATATCCTATATATATTTGTTTGTTTATTTGTCTTTTTGTCTATCAATATGTCATTTATACATTTATGCATCAGTAAGTTCTTGAAAAATGTGGTATGCCCTACTCTAATTGGAATTTCATTCGCTTTGCTGGTAGGCATATGCGTGTGGAGATTCTGAAGCCTACATTGTTCTTATTTTGACCAAAGACAATCATGTATCGGAAACGCAACTGTTGGTGTTCAAACTGGATAGCAAAGATCCGTTGCGGCAAACATTCATAATAGCCCATAACAGCCAGCTTTCCACCATGAGGGGTGTTTCAGATGTTAGTATTCGATGCTTCGAGGACAATGTCATCTTTTCCATGTCCGCATCGACAACACTCCTGCCTGTCGGATCCGGGGAAGCCTACAGGTCTCAGCAGACTCTGCGTTTGTCTTTTTGTGGGCTTTTCCGCTTGTATTCACTGTCTGTCTTTGTAATTGCATAAATAGATCTGTCTGCTTAGCTGTTTGTGTGTCTGTTTGCCTTTATATCTCAGTGTCTGTGTGCCTGTCTGTGTGTTTGTGGGTCTGTGGGTCTGTCTATCTGCCTCTTTTTCTATTTGTCTGTGCCTCTCTGTCTGTCTGTTTATCTGACTGGCTGTTTGTCTGTCTGACTGGCAGTCTGTCTATGTATGTTTGCCTGTCCATCTGTCTGTCATTGTCTGTCTTCCTGTCTGCATGTCTGTCTATCAAAGTGTCTGTCTGTTTGACTGCCTGCCTACCTGCCTGTTTATTGTCAGTCAGTCGTTCAGCTTAGTAGACGCGACCTGCATGTCGTCCGAAAGGTTGTCAACATACAGTTGCGTTATTTTATGTTGTAGTTCGGTTCGCGTTTGGAATCCAAGGAGTCGATCAGTCACGAAACAGCTCATAGCAGAGACCACAAACGCTGTCTCCGTGGTCGCGTTTGAAAGCGGTCGATGCCTTGTCATCGTCTTTCTACAGAGGAGCAGCCCTCTCCGTGATGGTCCCATCGACAGCTTCGCTTACTGCCTCATGTCCGGTAAAATTCTGAAAGCATTTTACAACGATACGCTTAATGTTTTTTATTTTACTAAATCAGTTAAGGTGAATCTAAAATTGGATTCTCAAGATAGAAACCAGCAACTTATACATCTTTGTCTAAAAGTAATACTAATATAGTTTCTTTAATTAATTTTTATTTGACTATTAATTTAATTAAATGATTTGCTAAGAATTAATTTTCAGTAGTAACTGAATCTTTCTCCAGATGATCGTGTGGGATGGCGGCTGACGATGATCCAGCGACTCAATTTGTGCGAAGTTTCCGGTGTGGAACTGTACCAGAACACCAAACAGGAGCTGGGACTGTTTGTGGCCATTGCCAATACCGCTGAAGAATACCCCGGTTGTCCGCGCACCTCCATGTCGATGAAGTGGACGGGCAAGCAGTTCGTCTCCTACGGGAACGTGTCCATGAAAGGAGCTGCTGATTTTTACTACCTGCCCACGGGATGCTGCAATTTGGTTGCCGCTCGTCTCACCGGCGCCGAGGTAAAACCGCATTCGCAGTAATGCTTACAGACATGCAAACTTCTTTTTACGGGAAAAAATTATCCCCAAATACTGCTTAGGATTTTCAGCTGCTACAACTTCCAAATTGAATCTACACAGAGTACACTGCTTGTGTATCATGCACAAAGATCCCCGCAGAGAGCATTAAAGGCTAAAGCCATTGTGCCATCGCCATTCTACAATACCAGATCGAATTAACGCAAGGTCCAATAGTTTGTTCTTGTAAGCAGAGGTACCGAGCTGATTAAGTAATTGAAATTTATTTGCCCTAAATAAAAGTTATTTAATTTTATGTGGTTAAAGGAACCCAAAAATACCTTTTGATATTGGATAAATAACGAAATATAAAATGGGAATCGCCAAATAAATACTGTACTTTCGCGTTAGACAAGGACAGCGTACGAGCTGTAGAACGTGTAATCGGCCACGGGGCGCTTGTGCTGTGTATACGGTGCATGAAGCCGTGCACACGTTCCACTCCAGTACGACTGCCCCTGTCTAACGCGAAAATACAGTAATTCGCAAAAAAGTGTTATGTTTATAATTTTTTCTCTATTTCAATAAATATAAATACATTTTTTTATTGTTTATGTTGTTTATTGTCATTATTGGGAAGAGATGAAATGACTATACGGCAGTGTAATAGGGATGAAAAGAGGGTCACAATAGTATCACGGGGTCAATAGGGGGGGAGGGGATTATAGTGGTACCCTTTTGTTTAGCAGTACCATTAACATTTTATTTTGTCACAAAATTGCTTGTCGCAACAGCTACTACATTTTTTTTCCTTCATATTTTTCCCACAATATTATTCCCTTATTACCTAGAGGGCCCTGACATTTGTCGGATCCACCGAGCCGCTCTTCGAAGACGTCCACAAACTGGAGCTCATCTCAAG
>LRSR01005950.1:0-13186 GCA_001579985.1 Hypsibius dujardini | reverse complement strand
CCATATTCCACCCATCCCTATATGCATCCACTCAACCCAAATCACGCACGCGCATTTACAATTTACATGCACCCCCATCCGAGTAAATCGCCCAGCAAACTCTCAGCCATCTGGCAGTTTTATCTTCCATGTCACACCACCGCCACCACCGACCGCAGACCCCTAAGCATCATCGGGGCAGATTCCTCCGTGTTTACACAAACAGGGACACTGACCGCGCACTCTGCGCCTGTGCACGAAGTCACTCTGCGCATGTGCACGAAGTCATTCTGCGCATGTGCACGGAGTCACTCTGCGCATGTGCAAGGAGTCACTCTGCGCATGTGCACGAAGTCACTCTGTGCACGCGCACGAAGTGACCGATGGTCGTTAACTTGGCGCCTGTGGTATGTAACTACCGTCCTAGATCAGGGATCAATCATCTATGGTCGGAAAGGAAAGAACCATACACCAACTTCTTGAAGAAGCTTGTCAAAACTAGACATATTTTACATTAATGACAAAAATGGATTAGATTCTTATGCAAAGTTAAGTACAGTGCATATTTAGACGGGGGGAATTTCATCATATAAACATGGGCTATACTACAGACAGACAGTGCTGAAATCTTGCAGTTAGATAGACAGGCAATGTCTGGAGCGCGCAGGAAAGGCTGCAGGAAGTTTGCGAGTGGACATTTAATCCCTTAATGGACGTTTGCGATTAATGATCCCTTAATTGACCGGGCGCGCATGATGATTTTTGCAGATTATGTTCGATGACGTTCTGGCGGAACCGACTGGCGCCCACAGCTTCGAGCCAGTCTGGCGCGGAACGTTCGTCTTGTTCGACTACACCAAGGTACACATACATTGGACGATTTCATCCCGATTGTCGGGACGCGATTGTTGTCTTACAACTATTCTCCTCTGGCCGGCCAGCTGCGAGCTCGAATTACCCCCGGCAGCCGTGTAATCGAGTAATGTTTTCTTTGCCGTAGGTCTGGGTCTATCGCTTCCTCACCGCCATCTTCGCTTGGCCTCTGGCATTCATCTGGGGTATGTGACCTCTCCGCCCCACTACTAACAGAAATAGATATCTTCGATTCTAACCATTCAGGCAGGCACATACCGAGTTTGCAAGACGAATAGAGAAAGAGTAAATGAGTGCAGTCGTGTAGCATCTAGATAAATTAGCCGATTGGCAGACAGACAATGAGATGCACTGACACAGACAGACAAACACAGATTGAGACAATCCCGATCTATATATAGTCAGACATTTACAATAGATAGACAGACAAAGAGACGTACATACAGACAAAGACGTATAAGACAAGCAAAGAGACGCACAGACAGACAAAGAGACGTACAGACAGACAAACAAAGAATCAGACATTTACAGTGGATAGACATATCAGCAGATTGACGGACAGATCAACCCAGATAGAAACAAAGTGGCCATACAGCGAGAGGGAACTCTTGAAAATTGGAACAACTATGTTCGCTTTTTCTAATAGGTATTCTGTTCGCTGTGGCCGCCGCCTTCAATAACTTCATCTTTGCGCCCTTCTTCAAGATCTTCTGCCTGATCTTTTTTTGGTTCGGACGGGTAAGACTTCTACGACTTGAGCTGGCATTCCGACGAGGGTGAGTGTTCATGAATGAAATGTTGTGTCTCTTCCACCTTGGCAGGTCTGGGGAACCCTCTTCCGTCAAGTCTTCGACCCGATCTTCGAGTCCATCGGCCGATGCTTCTCCGGAATCCGTTTCTCCCGAGGCGAGTACACCAACGTCGGGACCAACACCAACAAGTGCCCCGTGGGAGTTGTCGTCGAGAATCCCACCGGCTGCGGCAACGGAAACATCAGCATGGCCTGAGCGCTAAACATCGCATCCACTCCATCTTTTGTACTCTCACGTCTCATACAAACTGCCGATCGAATCGAGTGGCATTACACGTTGCTGTTTTTTAGATCCTCAATTCACACTCACATAGCCAAGTCTCATTTTAGCAGCTCTCCGCTTATAGATTCACACTAGACTTTTACCTACCGCACCTTTTTGGACTTTTCTCTTCATTTTTACGTTGTTCTGTCCGCAGTGAGCGCTACGGCTTTTTTGCTTCAAGAATTTATCCCACATGCGTTGTCCTTGTCCAAACGGCGAACTGACCGAAACGACGCTGTAAAATAATAATTTGAGTTCTACGACGAAGGTCATCCGATCGGTGACCTTGAAGATTAGGAATGAATCCTGAGATATAGCGGTGAGTTTGGGGAAGATTGCGTATGGGGGACTAAGCTTGACAAGGGGTTGGTGGGCGCTTTGTCGGCAGAGTGGACAAGTCTTACAATATCAATCGATAGCTGTGACTTTAACCTACCTATTGATACCAACATCTAATTCGGAGCTTGCAAAACAAAATCACAATTTGCATGATTCATGCGCCCCTCCCCCTGCAACAAATTGATAATGCCACTCATGCAATTGATTGGTTGATTGTTTCAAATTAAGAAATTGTTATTAAGCCGACTTCGTTTGATTGGCTAAACAATAGACCAAAACAAAACGAAAAAATCAACTGATCAATTGAATGGTTTGCATTATCACCTGTTGCAGGGGGAGGGGCGCATGAATCATGCAAATTTTGATTTTGTTTTGCAAGCTCCGGCTTAGATGTTGGTATCAATAGGTAGGGTAAAGTCACAGCTATCGATTGATATTGTAAGACTTGTCCACTCTGGCGGCAAAGCGCCCACCAACCCCTTGTGAGACGCCTGCCATGCTGGTGAGGTCTTACAAGGGGCCGATGGTCAGTCATGCCCAATCTACAACTGGGCACCATGCCCAATGTATTATTGGGTCCCTCGCCATCAGTTACAGTAGTGAATCGATTGGACATCGAACCTCAAGCAATGAAACCGACTGACCATTAGGCAGTCGTACCCAACGTACTCACTGACCTCGCCTTCCATTGCAGGCTCTTAAGCTTTGTCCCCATATGAAATTCATACGGACCTTTTTTAGTAGCCGGCGCTTTTTCCTAAAACGGCTTTCGCGAGACAGCGAGCTTAATGCTCCCTTAGCATCGGGGAAGGAACAACTAAAGAGACAAAACGGTGAATTCATACATTGGGCAAGGGTGGTTCTACAAGTCACTGATGGTCATTCCCATGTAAAATAACAGAAATTCTAAACGTACAGAGCAATCGTACTCGTAGGGTGTGGCCAATGAGAATGGAGTAAACAGGGAAGGAGGAAGATAATAATAAATTGACACGACAACACACAAAAGGGTACGCGTAGCAGCGCATTTCACAAAGCACCAGCCAATTGAGAAACGTCAAGAAAAAGAGGAATACACGTTGAGGATGTCGCAGTCTAAAACGAGCACACACACAGACACCCACTAATCAGCCTCCTCTTCGATTTTGGGAGCGAGGTAGTAGCGAATGTGGCCCACCTCCGGCATAGGGTACTCCACGCAGAGCGGATGGTTGTTGGACATGCACAGCCGGACGGTGGCGGACAGCGGAGTGGCCTTGGCGAAGTTGTTCAGGTACTTGAGGGCGAACGTCAGTGAGACCGGCTGCTCCAGCTCGATGGAGATCTCCTCGTCCGGCTTGTCGGCACTCCCTTTCTTGCTCAAACGAATGTGACCTGGAACAGACACACAAAACCTCCAGCAGTTGTCCGTGTGTGTGACATGAAAATCGTATTAGAAGTCAGTGAATAAAGGGGACCTACCGGTTCCGATGTCTCCCTGAGCCTCGAAACGGACCTCGCCTTTGGTGCACGAAATGGCCACGCTGTCTCCGAATTGGCTCAGGTCACCGCAGAGACGCTTGAACTCGCCGGATGGCATCTTGATGATGCAGTCGTAGTCAGTTTCCTGAAAAAGAAGTTCAATACCATATACGACCTCCCTCGGAACAGAATAATTAGTCCAACGAATACGTCAAAAGACAACTTATGCAAGTTCTACATGCACGCCACTGCAAAGCGCTTTTGAGTTTGGACATTCAACTCAAAAGGCAGGAAGTGCACTACCAGGTACGATAAGTGATCAATCAATCGATCAAAAAAATATTGAATCCATTCTCAATCAAATTTGCCAGATGAATGTGGTAATCAGTCAATCGATTACCCGCATGCGTTCTAAAGCAGTGAAATATTCCCTTGAAGGCAGCAGAGATGCGCTGTTTCAGACAATCCATTTTTGCCCCAAAATCAACATGCAAAACCTCTTTGCAAACCGTAATCGCACAAACACGAGTGTAAAGACCAACCGGAATGCCCAAATGCTCCACATCAATGTTCATGAGTTTCAGCTCAAATTCCGCCGTGCGATCCTAAAAACAAAATCGCGACACTTAGCCTCCAACCGTCAAACTATTTCCCCTAGCCAGCATGTAAAGATCCCCGGTTACCCCGTCATCATTTCCGAAGACGAATGTAACAGTGCTGCTGTCCCCGTCCGTCTTAATGATCACTGCAAACGGAAACCATTTTGTCCGATTGTAGTGCTTGATTGGTAAATTATTTCCCACTACAGTCGAGTGCTTGATTGTTGTATTAGCGTGGTATGTTACCGTTGTCTTCCTGGCCGGCACACTTCAGCACCTTGGCCATGCTGGCCAGGCTGATGCCCATGTTGAGGTTGCGCTCGCATTTGTAGCGCGCGAACCCCTCGCTCTTCATCATCACATTCACCAACGCCACGTGACTGCTGTCCATGCTCTGGAGGCTCATCCCGGTGTTGGTGCAGTCCCAGGTGCAGTCTCCCAGCAGATCCTTGATGGCCTCGATCACTTTCTTCAGCAGGCTCGCGTGGTCCATCTTCGCCTCAAATCCGACTGTGCTGGCCGGCATGTTTGCTGTCGTGGGTGCTGATTTCGACGGAGGAGGAGGAGGAGGAGGAAACAATTTCACAGAGCAACTCGAAAGGAAAATGGAGAATGAGAATTTTATGCAACTTGCGAATGCAAAAGTGATGCGTGGATAAATGCGAATGAGTTTGGGTAAGTAGAAAAGAGTTTCTCCACACGAGGAAGCTGTTTTATATCTCCATTTGAAATAAGGCGATATTTAGTCGCTTTCCCTTCTACTGGGGCTGTTGAACTGATCAGTTCATTGAATTGTGGTAATTTATCCTTCCCGCCAGAAGGAAAAAGCAAGAGTTTTCAGCGTACGCATGTGGCAGAAACTTTTGACTACAGTTGTAACCGAGATGGGCCATATAACTCGTGCAATCTATAGTTTTGTATACATGTCGAGTTAAATAGCTTAACTCGGTCAGCGCAAGGTTTTAGCCACGTGTGTAGTAGGCATGACTCATCACCACAAGAACCCAGAGAGAATTGTTTGGTGCCATACTACTAGTATGGACTGTGGTGCGGTTCATGTAGAAAATGCATTAGTGTGATTTGGGTAAATTGCTCAGTGTCCCAAAGCTAATTTTGAAGAGTCGTTTAGAATTTTCCTCTCTACAGTGAGGAATTAATTCTATTGCCCAGCGGGCATTTCAGGCAATTCATTTGTTGCTGTTTCTTCCAACGGCGCGATTCCTTTCCTATCAGACCTGACCTCATCTTGCCATTTTACTGGACGTTTTAAAGTATCTGGTTAAATTTTTGTATTTTCCTACCTTGGTTTTACATCTCTTCTTTGCTAAAATCTGAAGCCCGGAATGGATCAGAACGCGCAGCCACTGCCACTGGCGATTGCCTTCAAAGAGCTGACGGACGCCATCGCGGAACGGCTCAGGGAGCGGGATCGACGCCAGCAAAGCACGCTGGAGTTGAAGCGGTCCATCAAGCAGAAGGCGGACGAGCTGGAGCGCCTTGATGAAATGTTTGCGTAAGCTTTCAGGTTGTCGTTGCGCCTTTTTACATTATTTATAAAAGTCTTCACACTATTTCGCTACAATTCTTCCGTCTTATTTCAGTGAACTGAGCAACCCAAAGAGCAGCTTCACAGCGGAAGGCGGGGAGGATGAGCTGACCAAAACTATGCGAAAGGAAGCGGAAGTTGAGGAAAAACTTAGGTTCTGGAGGTTAGTTTGGGGTGGTTCCAAGACTCTTTTAAGTCTCTAACAACGTGTTGACTTGACGGTTGCTGACCAAGATCAAGATGCATTAATGCCTTCCTATTCGTTCCAGGCAAACGAACCAGCTGCTTGCCACCCTGTTTCGGGTGCGGATGAAATTTAAGCATGACGATGAGAACACCCCCGGCGCATCAGGCTGTAAGATGCTTTTGCGTTTGAACAAGTTGCAAACTGGCGAAGATCAATCGATCAATCAAGTACATGCACCATTGAACAGAAGTGAAGTACACACGTGGCAAAAACCTTGCGCTAACCGAGTTAAGCCATTTCACTCGTTCGACGCATAGCTTTTGTATACAGCCGGGAGTTAAAGTGCTTAATTCGGTCACCGCAAGGTTTTTGCCACGTGTATATTGAGTCAGTTGATTGATTTCTGGAATGACAGTGGCTTTCCACTAAAACCGGTCCTCTTGCAGTTCTCGATAAAATTTTAATTCGTATCATTTTTTTCAGTTATTATTGATCAAAAAGATATCTCCAGAAAGATGGTCTTGGCGCCTAAAATCTCTAGCCTGAATGCGGTGGATCAGAACTGGAAAGAACTGGAGGACATCTACATCCACCAGAAAAAGGCCAAGAAGCCCATCAAGGAGCCTTTAGCGGAGAGTTTGGTTCGTAGGCCCATACCTTATCTTTAGGACATACTTAGGGGCCGCAGCATTCGTAGCCGTGTCTGATTCGTAGCCGTGTCTGATTCGTACCCGTGTCTGATTCGTAGCCGTGTCTGATTCGTAGCTGTGTCTGATTCGTATCCGTGTCTGATTTCGTAGCCGTGTCTGATTCGTATCCGTGTCTGATTCGTAGCCGTGTCTAATTCGTAGCCGTGTCTGATTCGTAGCCGTGTCTGATTCGTATCCGTGTCTGATTCGTATCCGTGTCTGATTCGTAGCCGTGTCTGATTCGTAGCCGTGTCTGATGTGGTGACTGTCAACATTTTTGTGTGTTTTAGCAGACGGCCGGCAATACTTCCACGCACATCTTCCTAGCCAAATCTCCGTAAAACTCATCTTCCTTTACCTGAGGAGGAGCGAGAACGGTCTCGAATGAGTTTCGTGAGTACAATTTCTCGCAACCAGGAGTGCAGGGTGACACCTGTATCCATAATTTCTCAAATCTCATGCCACTGGAGAGTGCTTGATCATAATTTTTGGGCTGATTTATTTCCTCGTGGTTCTGTCTGTTTGCGTTTTTCCTGTTGTTTTCATTTATACATATGTTGGATCTTATCTGAACTGCCACTTAAATGCCTCAATTTAGTATCTTCTAAAAATGAGAATGGTTTTTCAATTGGCAATTTCAGTGACTTATGAAAAGCACTGACCGGTTACGCCCATCGTATCCATTTGATTCAGCATGCAGTAGATTAAGTTATTTTATTAGTGTTGCCCATAACCATTACAGAATGGACCTCACACTACTGCAGTAGTTTGGGGTTATCATAGTAATTGGAACGGAACGTCGGTTCACTTCCGGACCATGGTGAGAGAGATATCCACCGGTTCATTTCCGGACCATGGTGAGAGAGATATCCATCAATCAACGGCTTATTTACACACTGCTGACGTACCGTATGCTCGCCATCTCAAGGGACAGCTAAGCCCCGCCTCCTTCGGTACGGCTCTGCACTCGATTGAACGTTTAATCTGATTCACTATTCTCTGATTGGCTGATTTCGTAAAGCTTAATTGTTGTGCTCGATTGATTAATTGTATAGTTGTGCTTTTCCGGATATTTGTCCCTACAGTGCTAATTTGGTAAATGGCACTGAAAAGCTCGGCCCGGGTTGGTTAAAATTACGGGTAGGGCAGAAAAGTGTCTCTTTAGATCGCGAGCATACGGTACTGAACTGACAGACAACACAGCGGAGCGGAACGGCAACCACGCTTCGGACGGAGCGGTCCGCAATGTTTACATGCTGCAGGCAACGCAAGACCTCAGTCACAGAAAAGACAAAATTCCCTAAATTAAATTCCCCGGAAATATATTACCACCTCCTCTTATTTCCTGCATCGCACTGAACAAATTCCACCACGGGGAGAGAAGAACTTGTGTGTGTGTGTATGCCTGATCCGTGTGTGCTATGCTTACTCCTGAACCGGATGAGCGCTTGGCCATCACCTCGGAGTATTCCCCAGTAGGAGATTCCATTCGTAAAGGCAGTCTCACCAACAAGAGTCGCCTCTACACTTCCTCCATCCTCACCGCCACCACCGGGTCCGTTGCCTCCGTCGCCAGCGGGCGCCAGCGCGAACTGCCCTTGATGAAAAAGGCAAAGAAGGTCCTTGCACGTCTCGTAAGCGTTATTTGGAACACTCTTTTACGGAAAGAAAGCAATAAAAGCGAAACATACTCCTCAAAATGGGGTTCCCATTCATGTTTCTGTTGATTTTCTATCGTTAAACAGCACAAATTATTTTCAGGTGAAGAACCATAG
The DNA here is from genome assembly GCA_001579985.1 of Hypsibius dujardini. Lineage (NCBI taxonomy): Eukaryota > Metazoa > Tardigrada > Eutardigrada > Parachela > Hypsibiidae > Hypsibius > Hypsibius dujardini. The sequence goes on along the minus strand of LRSR01005950.1, from coordinate 4,662 downwards.
AAACCTGTTAAAGGATACCCGAAAGGTAACGTTATTTTCCCTAACGAGAAAAAGAGCAAAATGGGGGAGAGTTTCTACGTTCGAGCGCCTTCTCTATGGCGACCCCGCTTCCGCGGTGGGGTCCAACTGCGGTGTGATGTTGATTAAGAGTCCATCCTTCTGTCCGCAGGGAGGATCGACATCGATATTCGGCGAGCCGAGCGTCTACCATGCGGCGGTGGTTATATTTCTGGAATTTTTCGCATGGGGACTTCTCACGGCCCCCATGATCACTGTAAGGCGCCTTTTTCGGGGGGCATTTGCAGTGAGAATTCAGCTTTCGTTGAGTGGGATATTTTGCCCGTGACTGATGGATGAGAAAGTGGAAAATACGGCAGCGCAGTGACGTATTCATTGGGAAATTATGAATGATAAGCAGGGTTGAGACAATCTGATTTTCCCTGAATTTTGTTTCCATACACTAAATCTAAAAGAAATACTAAGATCAGAGAGTTTAGTCCATCGAATTTTTACCTGTGGATCATCTTGAGCATAAGAAAATCAGACTGTTTTGCTAATTAGTCCGTACTGGGTGTGATATGGAAATTCTGGAGCGTGTGAGATCTCTTGCACTTGTTCGTTCGATTGATCTGTTGATTGATTCGACTGACAGTCACCTCTTTTGTTTCTTTGTTCCTTAAAATGAGACACTGGGGGCAGAAGATCGCCGTGAGACATTCTTAGATTCAGCAGTGTGGAAGATTCAAGGCTGCTCCATGTTGTGGGAGATTTTTTTTTTATGAAATTGATTGTTTTCGATTGATTGGTAGATTTACTTGGTCATTCGTTAGTGGCAGTGGATCCTGAATAATTGTAATGTGCGAGCTTCTTCGATCGATCTTGGCACGTCCGCCGCGGTCAGACTGATGAACAGACTGCAGCTTTTGCTTTTTTTGCAGGTTCTCAATAAAACTTTTCCTGAGGATACGTTTTTGATGAACGGCATTATCATGGGTATCAAGGTAATTAATGACGCGAAGGAACGAAGAAGGAAAAGTACGCCGCATCTGTTATTCTGTCGGTTTGTGTAGGGTTTGCTGTCCTTCCTAAGCGCACCCCTCTTAGGCGCGCTTTCAGATTCGTGGGGCCGGAAAACGTTTCTTTTAGTTACGGTATTCTTCACTTGCCTACCTATACCTTTCATGATCATCAGTCCCGGGTAAGCAAACACTTGCCTTGTACCGTACCTGTCCGTTTCCGTATTACATCTCTCTAGACAGTTAGACATTATTAATAGAAAAATGGTGCATGTAATCTATGTGGTTTTTCAGATGGTACTTTGGGCTGATCTCAATGAGCGGAGTCTTTGCCGTGACATTTTCCGTCGTTTTCGCTTATGTCGCTGACATAACGGACGAGACTGAGCGGAGTTCCGCGTACGGACTGGTGAGTGACGAAGCGTGACGGTGTGTGTCGGCCCCAAATGCCGGGGTGTAAAGTGCGCTGGCTTATTTCGGCCCTTACTTACCTTTTCCGGTTTCTCTTTCCTTCCCTCTCTCTCTCGGCCGCGGCACTCTATTAGGTTTCAGCAACCTTCGCCGCCAGTCTTGTCACAAGTCCGGCCCTGGGCGCTTTCATCGGGGATGTTTATGGTGATGAAGTGGTTGTGGCGTTGGCCACCGCAATCGCCGTCCTGGACGTTCTCTTCATCCTTTCCTTCGTGCCTGAATCGCTGCCGGAGAAGGCCCGGTTCGCCAATGCGTCCAATTTTTCATGGGACGTCGCGGATCCTTGTTCGGTAAGCATGTCTGACAAGATTGTCGAAGAGGATGCACATTTAATATATGCTTCCTGATTTTTCACAGAGTCTGAAGAAAATCGGAAACGACCGAGTGATTTTGATTGTTTGCCTCACCACTTTCTTGTCATACTTAGCGGAGGCCGGACAGGTGTCATGCATATTTGTCTATCTCCGGCTAGTAAGCTTCTTAGCAAACCACTTTACTGTCACACGTCGCGATATCGCGTATGTTCACACTTTGTTTTTGTCCCCTAGGTTGTCGGCTTCACACCGGAAATTGTCGCCGCCTATATTGCCTTCGTTGGAATTTTATCCGTCCTTGCCCAGGTAGGGCTTCCGTTCCTTGCCCTTTTGATGGCGGTGAGATTGAAAGGTTCCTTACAAGAGGTGTCGCTTTTCTTGCTCTCTACAGACAGCCCTTTTGACCATCTTGATGAAACACATTGGCAGCAAAAACACAATAGTGGTGGCGCTAGTGTTTGAAGCCATGCAATTGGCCTGGTATGGATTTGCTCAGGCGAGATGGTAAGGTGCACCTTCATTCTCCTCTCGGCTGATATCTGACAGTGAGAGACTCATGTTTTTGCCTCTCCAGGATGATGTGGGGAGCCGGATCGCTGGCGGCAGTCTGCAGTCTCGCTTACCCCGCCATCAGTGCCTATGTTTCCAATTACACCGAGTCCGACAAGCAAGGTGACTAAATTCATCTGTTTTGCCGGAAATGTCCACGGGGTTTGGCTCTCGTATTTCGAAAGCATATAGTGTAAAATGTACTCTTTTCCGGGATAGGCCTGGTGCAGGGAATAATAACGGGCATACGAGGGCTTTGCAACGGTCTCGGACCGGCACTGTATGGTCTTATCTTTTCCCTCTTCCATGTCAACCTGAGCGAGGCGACGGACAAGACTCTGGTTGCAACGATGCGGTCACTCACTCTGGACCTGAATGCCACGACGACCACGGCATTGCCGTCGGTTGAGGTGGACCATCACCAAAACATACGAAATGTACGTATACAGTCAACGAGAAGAGTGAGTACACTGGAGGGTCCGGGAATGGGCAAAAGAGGCGGGGCAGGGGGTGGTTTCCAAACAATTGAACAATCAACCACCTGACCTGCAGCGGTTGCTTTCTTCCTGCATTCTTCCATTTTCAAACATACCACCTCCTGCTCCGCCCCTTTTGCTCATACCCCGATACCCGGACCCTTCAGTGTACTCAAATGTTTTGTTGACTGTACGGACCATTCAGAGAAAGAACAATCTAATGGGAGACTGGGAAGTTATCAGGGAAAGGCGCCACTTTCCGAGTACAATTTGCACCCTGGAATCGGAACTTGTAGATCGCACACTTTAAGCACACTTTACAGATGATTAATTAAAATATATTTTTAATAAATATTTTAAAGATATTCTATAGGTGATTAATTCAAAAGTTTATTTGAGTGTCTAATACTTTTAAATTGTTGATAAGCGTTGCACGTTGGTTATCTTTATTTGTGTGCCTCTTTATTATAAGACTATCCGATTCTTCAATAATGATCTGACAGTTACGATTTCGGGATGAATCGTTCCAGGTACTGGGCCCACTGGCTAAATGCCGGTGCGCCGTTCCGGTGATCTTCCCGTGTTACAATGCACGGTTTCAAGGGGCACAATTATAATGCACGCTTTAGCCTAAATTATTGAAATAATTTGTTTTTGATCTTAGACGTTCATACCAGGACCGGCGTTCGTCTTCGGTGCAATAATGGTGGTGTGCGCCTTGGGAGTAGCCGCGTTCATGCCGGAGCTGGTGGTGTGTGAGAAGCCTCGGCGGCCGAAGATGATCACCCCCACCATGAGCTTCGTTGCACCTGACGGTGAGTTTCGCTTAGTACTTGTTTTTCGGTCTACCTCTACGCCGCGTTCTCTTTCGAGTTTACTGACCGTCCGTTCGCTTTTGTTGACCATGTGCAGGTGAAGAAGATGAAGACGTGGAGGTCTACAGAAAAGAAGGTTTTTCGCGTGTCGAAGGCGCGCCCCTGATTGAATTCAAGTGATGGCCCAACAACCTTGCACGCTTTGCTCACTGCCAACGGTGCTTCTTACTTCACATACACACGAACAGTACATCTACAACTAGAAATCGTTGCTGGAGGCCTGCGGTTGCTGCCTTGCCGGCACGTGCAAAAAAAACGGCGGCTTCTGATTTTTTAAAAGAATATACGTTTGTTAGCCGCTAATTTCGGAGTTGTTTTATATGTTTCGAAGATATTTTGTCCATTAATATACAGATGATTCACCTGATGCTGCGATACGGTCTTTTGTATTGAATTATAAAAGTTAAGGGACGTGAATCAATCGCAATTTCGTTACCAACACACATGCAGGCACATATGCAAACAGACATGCAGACAGACAGGCCAGACATGCAGCTAGACAGGCCAGACAGACAGCTAACAGACAGCTAACAGACAGCTAACAGACAGACAAACCGTCAGATAGACCGACAGGCAGTCAGGCAAGCTGCCAGACAGATATGCGGACAGGCAGGCAGACAGGCAGACAGATGGAATAGATAAGAACAGGGAGGGACAATAAATGAATAGAAATTACTTCGAAGTGCGAGAAAGATGTTAAATCAAGGTCTATACGTGAAATCGTTTTGGGTTCTTACTCACAATCAGACAACTTCACCGGAGAAAGTTGATTGACGAGGCAGAGAAGAGCGGCCTGGTTTCTGTTGCAATGACCTACGCTACCGTGAATAAAATCGAAGATGTACCTACACACGGATGTGTGTAGATGCGGCCATGCCTCACCGATGTGTGGCGTTTATTGGTAAGCATGCTCGTTTGTTGTAGTTCGAAACGAACTTTCTTCGTGTACTTTGTTGTCATT
>LRSR01005949.1:0-13851 GCA_001579985.1 Hypsibius dujardini | reverse complement strand
CTGACAAGCTATCAGGCAGACAGACAGACAGGCAGACAGACAGACAGGCAGACAGACAGACAAGCTATCAGGCAGACAAGCTATCAGGCAGACAGACAGACATACCGAGACAAATTGCAGAGCGAGTGGATTATTATTTCTCTTTTTTCTTAGCTGTCACGATGTTCCTTGGGGCGGAGTTCACAATGACTGCTATGAAGGTCCACTCCGCAGCCGGCTACATTTTAATCGCCAGCTTTGCCGCTAACCTGTTGATCCAACTGTTGCTGGAGATTCATCGTTATCGCCAGAAAGGCACGATTCGTAAGTCTTTCATCCCCCGCTTCGCTTCGCGGACAAAATTGTCATACGTCTTTCTCTTCACAGTTCAAACGTCCTACTCAAAGGAAGAACTGACCCCAACGGAGCACACGCACATCAGCCAAACGGTGACCACATCATCGGAAGAACCCCTTCATCCCGTACGCCCGCTCTTTCCTCCCCCCCCGATTGGTCCATGTTAATGTAACGCCTCGTAACTCTCTTTTCACTGCAGGAAGACAAACTTCGTCAAGCGCTTCTGTCGTTGGACACGTTGCTCATCGGGTCGGGAACCATCGCTGTGATTGCCTTGATCGCCGCGGCGTAATTGCTCCGTTATTTTAAGTCTATCTCTTGCCTGTGCTGACTTCCCGTTAACCGGGCTGGTCGTTGTTCCTACCACGTGTGACTGAACGGATTCAAATTGTAGTTGTGATAACTGGATGTTTTATTTATAAATTACATTAAGACGTAGACATTGTTTGTCTGTCTGTCTCCTTGCCTGTCTGTCTGGTTGTCTGTCTGTCTGTCTTCTTGCCTGTCTGTCTGGTTGTCTGTCTGGTTGTCTGTCTGGTTGTCTGTCTGGTTGTCTGTCTGTCCGGCAATACAGAGCAACAAAATAGAAAAGGGCCAACCAAAAAATGCGCCAGCGCATTAGGAAGTTGTGAATGACTGTAACAAAACAAATTCAGACAAACTCAGAAATCAAGGGGTTGAAATAAGGCTTGGGCTCTGGCCGTCGGCGGTGGTGCCTTGGCTGTTCCGGCACGGCTGTCCATGCATCCCTGCAAGCAGCTCTGGTGGAGCTTGCCGGAGGGCGAACCGAGCGGAGCGCAGATTGCACGGCAGTCCTCCTCCACCCGACGCACCTCCATGTCCTCCATCATCGCTGCATCCGGACCGTTCATGGAACCTTCAAAACAGAATAAAATTCAGCATTAAAAAGGAACGCTCAAGGCTTGAACACCATTGTCTGAACTATCTCCTTGGTCATGTCTGTCTGCCGGGTTGTCTGAATGATCTGCCTTGACATGGTTTGCAGGTATCTTGTCTGGAAATACTTGTCTGAATGATCTGCCTGAAAGTCTGCTAAGTTGCGGGAATACTTGTCTGAATTGGCTGCATGGTCATCTTTGTCTGGTATCTTGTCTGAAACCACTTGCCTGAATTATCTGGCAAGACATGGTTGTTTGGTACCATGTCTGAATTATCTGCCTGAACTGGTATTCTGTCTGAAATAGTTGTCTGAGCTAACTGGCTGGACATGTCTGCTTGTCTGTCTGACTGCTTGTCTGTCTGAGTTACATAAAACTTGCCTTGCATCATATCCATCCACTGATCCATTGCCTGTGGAACCAGCTGGGCCGTCCGTTGTCCGCCCGGTGCCTGCTTCACCAAGATGATTGGTGCATCAGCTGCGGCCTTCTTCGAAGCATCCGAGAGGTTCCCCGATCGGTAGCCCAGCCCGCTCAGACCCAACTGCAGACCCTGCTGCACAGGCGTCCAAAACGACCCTCCGAGCAGAGCGCCCGTTCCACCCAACCCTCCATAACCGAATCCGCCGACTGACGACGAGGCTGCTACCGTCACACCTGCAGACTGGTTTCCTGGAAAATGAAAAAAAAAATGAAAAAATTAGTCAGTTAATACTTATTTTGCCATTTCCATAAAACTTACCGCTTCCCCATCCGGACTGAAGGACGGGAGCGACGGTCGTCGTCAGAGCACTTCCCCATCCGGAACTCGACGGAAAAACGGGGCGAGCCGAGACAAGGGTTGACCAGCCCTGGCCGGCGGTTTGAGGGAGACCGAGCGCCGCCGCTCCGTAACCGCCGAAACTGCCCAGCAATCCGGAACCGTAGCCTCCATACAAGCCCAATCCGGCGAGCTGCCCCAACTGGCCGAAGCTCGACGGAGAGCTCCAAGATGAGGTGACGGGATGGACGGACGCCGACGAGCCCCAGCCCTTCGAGGACGTCTGTGGTGCGGTCTCCGTGCCCATTCCTTCTTGTCCGAACTCCTGGCCGGATGTCTGGCCGGATGTCTGGCTGCCTGCGAGGATGACCGGAGTCCAGCCGGACGTGACGGGTGCGCTTTGAAGGACCATCCCCTTGGGGAGGACGGTGATGGAGGTGGTGCCGGAACGGATGGGGATGAGGGCCGCACCGTCGGCCAGTGGAATGGCGGCAATCTAACGCGACAAAATGGATATTATTATCGTGGCTACTTAAGTTAAGAGGGTTTTTTAATGAAAAATTGGGCGTTTTGGAGGATGAAAGGGTGCGCTTACGTTGGTGACGTTTTTGGTGCTGATGAGGAAGTCGGAGATGAATTGACCGCCGCCGAAGATGGTGCCGTTGGGCAGCTGCAGGGGCCAGCCTTGCGAAGTGGCGAGGATGCTGCCGTTGCGGAAAACCAACACGGCGGAGACGCCCGATGCGGTGGGAATGACTGTGCCGGTTGGAAGGGAAATTTCCTGCACCTGAAAGCATAAATCGCTGATATACAGGCCTCCTAGTGGCACAATATATATCAGTGGCACAAAATGATATTACAACCCTATGGCTATTCAGACAGCCAACCGTAACAGATGATCGGTCAAGTCAAAGTAGTGCAAGAAATGGCTACCTGACTATCGGTGCCGTTCGCAGCGGAAGTCGAGTTGCCTTTCTCCAGTTCCATCGTCGAGTTGCCTTTCTCCAGTTCCATCGTCGAGTTGCCCTGCTCCAGTTCCATCGTCGAGTTGCCCTCGGTTCCATTCAGACCGTTCACAGCCAGGGCATCCACCGACGAGGCATTGCTGGTGGAGTTGCCGGAAGCGAAGGTAGAGCTGCTCACCGAGGTCTCCGTTGAGGTCGTCATGTTACCTCCGACGGATCCCGTTGAAACCACCTCACCCACCGTCGTAGCCTCCTCGACCGTCTCCGGAAAGGCTGTAGGGAGAGTGAAGGTGTTGCTGGAGAAGCTGGTTGTGTCTGTGACGTCAGGAACCGCGGTGGTGGTCGTGTCTGTGACGTCAGGAACCTCGGTGGTGGTCGTGTCTGTGACGTCAGGAACCTCGGTGGTGGTGGTCAGGAGCTCGGTGGTCCCGAGGAGCTCAGTTGTCTGCATGTCCGTAGTCGTTGTCTGAAGGGTGGTGGTGGTTGTCTGGGGGGTGGTGGTTGTCTGGGGTGTGGTGGTTGTCTGAAGGGTGGTGGTTGTAGTCGGCCGCAGAAGAGGTGGAGCGGTCGCCAAGAGGACGCGTTCTTCGGCAGCTGGAGAAACGATGATATGCAGGTTGGGATGCTGGGATTTCTTGCTGCTGGCTGCAGTGTCGGAAGCCACAATGGCGACTGTAGAGAGTGGGAGTTGAGCCTTGACACTAGGCTTGGCTTTGGCGAGGACCGGCGTCTTTGTTTTGGCAAAGACAACCTTGGCGACCGACGCCGCCGCTAGAGTCTTCGATGCGGGCTTCGACGCAGCCTTTGCCGGTGGGGCCTTGAAGATGGGTTTAATATTATCTGAAATCACGAGATAAAGCATGAATGAAGGCAAAAACAGACATTCAGACACTCGTACGCTCGATAGTGCCAACTGCAGACAGACACAGACAGACAGACACGCAGTCAGACAGACACACAGCCAGACAGACACGCAGCCAGACAGACACGCAGCCAGACAGACAGACACGCAGCCAGACAGACAGACACGCAGCCAGACAGACAGGTAGACACGAAGCCAAGAAGACAGACAGACAGACAGACAGGCAAACAGGCTTACCAAATGTATTATCTTGCCAGTTCATGGCGGAGAATGATCCTTGAGAGCCGTTGTCGGAGTAATCCTGGAAGTCCTGAGCGGTGACGGCCAGGAGGAGGGCTAACGCCAGCGTTGCCCCTGGAACGATAGACATCATCTTCAGCTAGGCAGAATTACCGGACGCGAAATATTCGTTCGGCAAATCGAATAAAAAAAGCAGACTAAAATAGCAAAGAATTTTGAAATGCTCAAAGTGAAACATTTAGGTCCTGTTGCGTTGGCTTTTATAGTTCACCAGCAGTGGCAGACACAAATCGGAATCTCAAGGCAAGGTGCTTCGACGAATTAGGGGACAATTCGGGCATTTTCTGTCCTGTCATATCGCTCCGAAAGTTTACGCCACGCCTTGTTTCATAGAAACTGCTCGAAACAGTTTTGCCCGAAAACACTTTAAAACTCCCGACCAATTCTCAGAGACAACACAAAATCGCCTTTTTTGGAGAATTCACGCATGATTTAATTAAGAAGCATTCATAGGAATCAGTCGTTCTCGATGTTTTCCACGCCAAACGTATAAATACATTTTTCAGCAGGAAAAGAAAAATGCCTAATAAATAAAAAAGTATATTTATTTTTAATATTTTAAATATTTATATATTTATTTATTTTTAATATTTTTAATATTTATATATTTATTTATTTTTAATATTTTTATTATTTATTTATTTATTTTAAATATTTATATATTTTAAATATTTATTTATTTTTTTATATTTAATATTTTTTTATTTTTAATATCTTTTTGTACTGTATTTAAAAATTTAAGGATATCTAATCATTTATTATGAACTCCAAGTATGATTCATATGTTCCAGGCACACGGACTTGACGTACAGTCAACGACAGATCGAGTACACTGGAGGGTCCGGGAATGGGCAAAAGGGGCGGGGCAGGGGGTGCTTTTCAAACAATCCAACAATCAACCACCTGACGACGGCTTAGACTTACACTTACCAACGCTTGAAATTGGCTCGAACTCGGACCACCCTACTTTGCTGGACCAAAGCTTGGAATTGGCTCGAACTCGGACCACCCTATTTTGCTGGACTAGAGCTTGAAATTGGCTCGAACTCGGACCATCCTGTTTTGCTGGACTAGAGCTTGGAATTGGTTCGAACTCGGACCACCCTACTTTGCTGGACTAAAGCTTGGAATCGGCTCGAACTCGGACTACCCTATTTTGCTGGACCAGAGCTTGGAATTGGCTCGAACTCGGACCACCCTATTTTGCTGGACCAGAGCTTGGAACTGGCTCGAACTCGGACCACCCTACTTTGCTGGACCAAAGCTTGGAATTGGCTCGAACTCGGACCACCCTGCTTTGCTGGGCCAGAGCTTAAAGGGTGGCTTTAACTTGGGCATATACGCATTAGAAGCAAGTGTGTTGGTACCAAGTATCTTACAGTCAGCATGACCTCCAAAATATATCGCCAATAGCGAACGTAAGGAAAAGCTGTGAAAAAGTGTTCTTTTTTTGTGTGACTGCGGCTAAATTTGAACCAGCTTGCCGACGAGAGTGACGAACATAGCGGTCAAGTGCATGGAGGAGCCACGCGCGCGGTGGACGCTAACTTCATCGTCTCAAATTCCGGACGTCAGCTTTAACAAGTCAGCAGGAAAAAGGGTGTTTTTTCGAGAACCCAACGTGACACTTGAACGTTTTTTCCGCCGAAAAAAAACCGCCTTTGTGGTTTAGTCAACCAAAGGCGGTATTCATTCTCACAGACAAATATTTCAAACAGGCAACAGACATTCGACTTTTTTTGTGAGAGAAAATTGACTGCTGAAAATGTTTTTCCTTTTAGTGTCGACAACACTGGTGACCTTGGCCTGTATGGCGACCGCCGCTGTGGTGCCTCAGCCGTCCGGGTTCGGGATGATGCAGTACAGCGGACGGAGCGGTGCGTTCACTTCCCATCCCGGCTATCTCAGCTACTACTACGCCAGCGGATTGAAGAACCGCTACGTCGTTACGGTTCCGACGGGATCGTTCGCGCAGATGACCGTCGATCCGACCAACCGCAACTACTTCGCCATACGACCCTACGACTTTGTGGTGATGTTCGACGGCAATCTGGCAGGGAAGCTCGCCGTTCCCTGCGACGTTAACAGCTATACCGCACTTGGTCCAAGTAAGACTTATAATCAGCTGGCCGGGACACAGACACAGACATAGACACAGACACAGACACAGACACAGACACAGACATAGACACAGACACAGACACAGACATAGACACAGACATAGGCATAGACACAGACATAGACACAGACATAGACATAGACATAGACATAGACATAGACATAGGCATAGACACAGACATAGACACAGACATAGACATAGACATAGACATAGACATTAACTTGGAGCAACAAAACTCTCATCTATCTTTCCTTTAGGTGGCGTTGCGTACCTCTGTAAGTACACTGTCAGTATTATCGCAACAAATCGTCGGCGTTGATCAATATACTCCCGTTTTCACAGCTGTCACAATGGCGAAGACTGACACCATTCGTACATTCACCAGCCAAAGCAATGTGATCGTCGCCGACTTCTGCGTCAACTCTTACAGCAGCGGTGCCGTCGATCCGGCCATGTTAGGCTGGCAGGCTTTTTGGGCTAGCTTGGCCAGCAGTCCGACAAATCCTCAGCCCGCGCAAACAACCGCACCAGTCACAACGATTCCTGTCACACAGGCACCTGCCTCGGCCAAGACATGCGGCAAACCGTCACCGAAGCCATCGGACATTCCGAACAAACTGAAAATCGTTAATGGTGTGCAGGTTCCTGATGGAGCACAACCGTGGGCGTGCGCTTTGGTTCAGACCAACGGAAAAGCACAGTTTTGCGACTGTACTGTGGTAAGAACTCTGTCTGTCTGTCTGTCTGTCTGTCCGTCTGTCTGTCTGTCTGTCTGTCTGCTTGTCTGTCTATCTGTCTGTCTGCCTGTTTGTCTGCTTGTTTGCCTGTCTGTTTGACTGCCTTTTTCTTTCTAGCCTCCTGAGTGTCTGTCTCATTATATTTGAGCTAACAGTTTGCGATTAGATCGATAAACAATGGGTTGTCACTGCGGGTCATTGCGTTGCTGAAAGTAATGAAGCGACGATGAAGGCGAATGATAAGGTGAATGAAGAGAGCTCATCGCGACGCCTACAAGATGTCCAAAAATGAAACTTCTGACTTTTCAGATCTACATGGGCGTGACGAACCTGAACAAAGCAGTGGCACCGCAAAACATCTTCAGCATCAGCCGGGTCATCTTGCATCCGCAATACGATCCCGACACAACCGATTTCGATGTTGCCATGATAAAACTAGCCACGCCCATCCCCGCGTTTTCTTCCACCCTGATGCCGGCCTGCCTGCCCACTGCTCCGATCACTGCCACGGCCGTGAAGACCGGCGCCTTCGGTCGACGCATTTGCTACGTCACCGGGTGGGGAACCCTCGCTGCTGGTGAACGTACGTTCTTATCTTGACACCATCGAGCTCGAATTCATCCTGCAGTCACGGCGTGTCTTTACGGCGCTAGGTGGCAACGCGAATATCGGATCCGGCTCGGATTTACTCCTCCAAGCTGCCATTGAGATGTTCAATACCACTGCCTGCAAAACCTACCTTTCTCCTTATACCTTCTCCAACAACATGGTATAAGTCTCATGGAGAAGCCAGTAAACCTGATTGCCTGTCTGTCTGTCCGCCTGCCTGTCTGTCTGTCTGTCTGTCTCTGTCTGTCTGTCTGTCTGTCTGTCTGTCTGTCTGTCTGTTTATCTGTCTGTCTATCTACCTGTATGTCTGTCTGTCTGCCGTCTATATCTTCATGTCTTTATCAGTAACCCTAGTGAAATGCATCTTGTCTGTAGCTCTGCGGAGGTTACGATGCCGGCCAGTTCGATTCCTGCCAGGGTATGGTCATGAATAATTACTTATAAGTTAAGGTTCCGATAAGGTTCATGGTGTGTGTTCTCTCGCTGGTGCAGGTGACTCCGGCGGCCCGTTGGTCTGTGATGCCGGTGACGGCACTTGGACGCTCAACGGTATCGTCTCGTGGGGCCTCGGATGCGCCGAGGCGAAGAAGCCCGGAGTGTACTCCAACGTCTACGCATTGCTCCCCTTTATCACATCAACTATGGCTCAAAACTAACTTTCTGAATTGGTGGTGCAAAATTAGCAGAAAACTCGGGTGATCTTTAAACAGTTTCGCTGCTTTCACTTTTTCGCCGCAGAAAGTGCCCGTGCGTTGAGGCGCCAACTGAATGGGTCAAAGAAAAACCAAGTCTACACGGAACGTGGAACGAATTGCTTAATCGGTCGAGTGTCGTTCTTTCTCAATCAGAGGCGACAATCGATTGTCTGCATCATCAGAGACAAAAGCAACAGTCACCATTGTACAGACCATCATACGTAACATGCACGCACGGTGTAGGGAACGTTTTAACTGGTGATGAGATTTCTCTTTTCGGAAGTGAAACAGCAGGATTTCCTGCGGCAGTCAAAATAACTCAGCACTTGATACCAGAGACAATATGAGTAAAGCCCGCACACCCTCCAGATCAAATCCCGCAGGATGACGTGAGAGAGGGATTTGAACATTCGATCTTGCCTGGCCCAATATAATGCCACATTTAACGTCGAATGAGGAGGCCGTCAAATAAGTTGTCTACGTTTTCGTATTGCAATATTACAGTAATATACAATAGTGAAATCTCAATTAGTACCACGACCATGATTATGTCTGGCTTAGGGATCCGCCGCACGCGTCTGCTAGCGGTGGTGGTCACTTTCTGCATTTCGTGGACCAGTGCCACGACGGTCGACTTCAAGAATTTGTGCGACTACCCAATCGACTTGGTCAAGACGGTCTATGGCCGGCAGCCTGTCACGGAGTGTGAGCTCAACGCGAGTGGAGGAAGCTGCAGTAAATCCTACAACGGCGGGGCAATGAATTTCAAGGTACTGCACAGGCCAAGAAGATTCTGTCTGTCTGTCTGTCTGTCTGTCTGTCTGTCTGTCTGTCTGCCTCCCTCCCTGTCTGCCTGTCTGCCTGTCTGCCTGTCTGTGTGTCTATCTGTCTGTGTGTCTGTCTGTCTGTGTGTTTGTCTGTCTGTGTGTCTGTTTGTCTGTCTGTCTGTCAAATAGTTCAGACAATTTTGTTTCAGAATAGAAGAGACGATCAGAATGTCACGCTTGCGGAATTCATCATTAACTTCCGGGAAAGGGATGCCGTCGACGCTTATGCCATCAACGTCATGAGCGGTTACAATGTCCCACTGCAGATTGCCACCAGCACTGGCGGACCTTCCGTGAAATGTACGGAATACGAAACAGTATTGTCTTAACAATTTTGCGATCGAAGGAAATTCACGTCGCTTGTTTTCAGGCACGGATGCAGAATGCAGAGACGGCATGCATTTGATAAACGACAACTCCAAAGTTCATGAGACCAAAACGGGCGGCACGTTCACATTGACCTTCTGCCCCAAAGACGAGGCTCTGGCCAGTCGTCTTAGATTTGCCAAGCACTCGATACGTAAAATCCTGACAGCAGGGAGGAATTATCAGTCGACATTACCAGCTCGGAAGACCGTGTGGAAGGGCATTCTTCACCGATTCCGCCTGACTCTTGATTTCGACTTGGAAACAGTACCGGTCAGACAGGCACTCGCTACGACCGAGACATGTGGCATACCGTCACCGTTGAAGCCGTCAGACATTCCGAACAAACTCAAAATCGTGAATGGTGCGGTGGTTCCTGATGGGACGCAACCGTGGGCGTGCGCCATGGTATGGGGTGACTGGAAACCAAAACAGTTTTGCGACTGCACTGTGGTAAGCTCTGTCTGTCTGTCTGTAGTCTGTCTGTCTGTCTCCCTGTCTATATGTCTATCTGTGTGTGTGTCTGTCTGTCTGTCTGTCTGTCTGTCTGTCTGTCTGTGTGTCTATGTGTCTGTCTGTCTGTCTGTCTGTCTGTCTGTTTGTCTGTCTGTCTGTCTGTTTGTATATTTGACTATCAGTCTCAAGTACCTTTGTCATTGAACTTAACAACCAATTTTGCGCCTAGATTGATGAACAATGGGTCGTCACAGCCAGTCATTGCGTTTTTGATGTCAGTGAGGCAACTATGAAAACCTATGTCAAGGTAAATAGAGCGAAGGGTGCGTACGATGATACTTCCAAAATCTGGACTGCAAATCAGACAATTTTTAGATCTACATGGGCATCACGGATCTCAGACGGGCAGTGGCGCCGCAAAATATCTTCGGCATCAGTCGTGTCATCCGGCATCCTCAATACAGTCCCCGCACCTTCGACTTTGACGTCGCTTTGATCAAACTTGCCAGACCCATTCCCGCGTTTTCCTCCACCCTCATGCCGGCCTGTTTGCCGACTGCTCCGATCAACGCGACGGCAGTTGAGACCGGCGCCTATGGTCGACGAATTTGCTACATCACGGGATGGGGAACACTCGGTGCTGGTGAACGTAAGTTGCATTCTGACAATCGAACGCAAACTAATCACACCTTCTCATTTCTTTACTAGAGTATTGAGTAAACGGGTTTATTACAGGTGGTAACGCGACGATTGGATCCGGTTCGGATGTACTCCTTCAAGCTGCCATCGAGATGTTCAATACAACTGCCTGCAGAAATGACCTGCCTCCTAACTCCTTCACGAGTAACATGGTATGCCTCTACATCGTTTAGTTCAGTTCCCATAAACACACAGTGACACTGCTGGTTTCTCTGCCTATCTGCCTATCTGTCTGTCTGTGTGTCCGTGTGTCTGTCTGTCTGTGTGTCTGTCTGTCTGTGTGTCTGTGTGTCTGTCTGTGTGTCTGTCTGTGTGTCTGTTTGCCTGTCTGTCTGTCTGTCTGTCTGTCTGTCTGTCTGTCTGTCTGTCTGTAAGCTAGGCTCTTAATTATTCAATTTTTAAAATAGGTCTGCGGAGGCTATGATGCTGGGGGTTATGATTCCTGCCAGGGTACGGATAAACTGATTTGAATAACATTTTTTTATGGTTTCGATAAGTTCGATGTTTCTTCTCCTCTTGTTCAGGAGATTCAGGTGGCCCGTTGGTCTGTGATGCCGGTGACGGCACTTGGACGCTCAACGGTATCGTGTCATGGGGCGAAGGATGCGCCTACGCGAATAAGCCCGGAGTGTACTCCAACGTCTACGAACTGCTTCCCTTTATCACATCAACTATGGCGCAAAACTGAGTGACGATTCCTATTAGGATTGTTTTATTTTTCTAACGTTTATGCGAATGGCTTTCAAGCTGCCATCAAGTTTCTCTCAACACCGATTAAAAGATCGTATCCGTCTATGCATTTGTGGGTATAACACAGTACCACCAACCAGCTTCAGTCATTCAAGACAACACCGCACTTTGGTTATCTGTAGACCAGGTATCGCAAGGATATAACTGTCTGTATATCAGTCTATCTGTGTCTGTATCTGTATGTCTGTGTGCAAGTGTCTGTATCTATCTATGTCTGTGTGCAAGTGTCTGATCTATCTGTGTCTGTGTGCAAGTGTCTGATCTATCTGTGTCTGTATCTATATGTCTGTGTGCAAGTGTCTGTATCTATCTGTGTCTGTGTGCAAGTGTCTGATCTATCTGTGTCTGTATCTGTATGTCTGTGTGCAAGTGTCTGTATCTATCTGTGTCTGTATCTGTATGTCTGTGTGCAAGTGTCTGTATCTGTATCTATATGTCTGTGTGCAAGTGTCTGTGTCTGTATGTCTGTGTGCAAGTGTCTGTGTGCAGGTAAGTATTCTATGCAGTAATTGAGACGATCGGCAAAGCCGTTTCCTGTGGCACATTTGCGTGGGACTGCTCTTAAGACGAAGCTTTTCCATGTCACATTAAACTCCCAGGCAGTGATGGGCAAAATGATGAACCTCACCATTATAATGATCGTTCTGGGAGCAGCAGCAGGAGTGCGCCTAGAACTGAGTGACGATTGGACAGCCTACAAAAGTCATCACGGTGAGTTCTCGTTTCAGTAAGAAACACATTTTAAAGGCAATGATGTTCAAGAGCTTGAAAGTAGGTAAGGTCTACGACGGGACTGAGGAATCGGTCCGCCGCTCAGCGTGGGAGGTAAACTTGTCCATCATCCGGCACCATAACATCCGGGCTGAGCTGGGCGAGTTCACCTTCAAACTCGGCATGAACAAGTTCGGCGATCTGGTTCGTCAATTTTTTTTCCTAAACTCAGATTTGTTGTGTCCTATTTGTCTGCGTCTTATTTGAACGTTCCACAGACATCAGCGGAATTCGCGGCCCTGTTCCCGGCAACACCCCGCAAAATACAGTCCCACAGAACCGCTAAACGCCAAGCAGTGTCGGATCAATCAAATCAATCAAACCAATAAAAAAAATCAAAAGCATTCCTCCATCATTTGATTGGCGAGCTAAAGGCGCTGCCACACCAATCAAAGATCAAATGAAATCAACATGCAGCTTTGGTTGGGCATTTGCCGCAATCAGTGCAGTTGAAGGACTGAACTTCATCAAAACATGCAAACTTGTGTCCCTCAGCGAGCAGAACCTGTTGGACTGCGCCGTTCCTAAAGGTCTGTGTGTCTGTGTCTGTGTCTGTGTCTGTGTCTGTGTCTGTGTCTGTGTTTGTGTTTGTGTCTGTGGCACCGGACGCAGCTTACACCTACATGTCCCTGGAAGGCGTCGAAGCGGAAAGCGACTATCCCTACACTGCGGTCGCCAGTCCTTGTGCTCACAACATCTCCAAGAACGCTGCGCGCAACTACGGCGCATTCGTTGACGTATCGCAAGATGAAGGAGCCTTGATCGCTGCCATTGCGATGCAGGGACCGGTGAGTGTCTTCGTTGATGCGTCACAGCCGTCGTTCCAGCTCTACGCCAGTGGCATTTACAACGAACCGAACTGCCTGGAACGCAATCCCAATCACGCCATGTTGGCTGTCGGATATGGTAAGTTAATAAATTTCAATAGAAAGTCAGAAAGAGATTATACTGAAAATATATTAGACACACTTCATGCTAAGTTCGCTCGAAATGGGCGAAGGGGACAGCGGACTGGGCGATTACTACATCGTCAAGAACTCCTTCGGAACCAACTCGGGCACCAACGTCCCGCAATTACGGAGATCAGTGCGGGATAGATCAATTTGCCAGTTACCCAATCTAACACCGAAGCACTTGAAAAATCCCTTATTTATTTATTTATTTATTTATTTATTTGTTCTAATAGGCAGATGGACTTTCATTGCACGAATATATGTAATGTTTTGGTGTCCGAGATTTCATCTAGTGTAAAGGTAGTTTCAGGAACCATAATAAAAGGAACGGCTAATTTTCTTGTTTAATTGATTGATTGATTGATTGATTATCATTAATCTGCACCTGGAATATACCAGAAGTGTGGGTTATATCTAGTTCCGGTCGATGGGGGGGGGGGGATCATCAAGTCTATCTACTTGGAACACAAGTGGTTGTTTCGTTCAAAAAGATACCGCATACACAATTGCACAGGAATACCGGATATCCTGTCAATCGATAGACATGCAGTTGTCAGTCATAATTTACTGTCTGTGATGTCTCGTTGGAGTAATTAAGAGATAACGACCGTCGGCCGATCGAAGTAGCGATGATGCTCGCACAACAGTAACTGAGCCGCTCTACTCACAAGGGATGATTTTCAAGCTTCCCGCCTTACTTACAAGGGATGATTTTCAAGCTTCCCGCCTTACTTACAAGGGATGATT
>LRSR01005948.1:0-19789 GCA_001579985.1 Hypsibius dujardini | reverse complement strand
GACAAACAGACAAACAGACAGACAGGTAGACGGATAGGCAGACAGACAGACAGGCAGACAAGCAGACAGGCAGACTGACAAACAGACTGACAAACAGACAAACAGACAGGCAGACAGACAGACAGACAGACAAACAGACAAACAGAAAAACAAACAGAGAAACAGGCAGACAAACGGACACAGGCAGACAGGCAGTCAGGCAGATCAACTGACAGACAGACATTCCGTAGTGGGGACTTTTTTGTCTCAATTTTTAATTATTTGCAAGCACAGCACTCAACATCTTGACAAAGAAAAGATTTATAGACCAATAACGGTCATCTCCGTAAAGTTATTCTACGGGAGGTGGTGGCTGCGTCGTTAAATGCACGCTGCGCGAGTTCATTTGAGGGGATCAATGAAAGGCAGGCACGTTCCTAGCCGGACAATGGCGTTTGTCAGAGAGCCGTCAATGGCTTCATGGATCATTGATGATGCAGGACTATCATCACAATTCACGCCCGTCCGTCAAGTCTTCCCCCGGTTTCGCCCTGGACACTGGTCTGACCTTACTTGAGCCCAGACAAACACTGGAGCAGACTGGTAATATAAGCTACTGCGTAACCGGTAACGAGGGGACAGACCGACTGGGTCAAATTGCTCTCACTTTTCAATCCATTCGAGAGATATCTGGATTTGGTGCAGGCGGCTCACTCGCGCTATATTCATCTGTCTGTGGACACTAGATTCGGAGTAATTTTCTAAAACCTGCCCTGCAGCGAGATATTTTCGATTGTGGGGGAAAGATAAAACCACCAGATGGCCCTGGTCATCTACGCAAATAAAACCTGCTTGACCTACAGGGTGCTTTTTGCACCTTCCCGACTCTCTGTCTGTTTGTCTCTTTGTCTGTCTGTCTGTTTGCCTATCTGTCTGTCTGTCTGTCTGTCTGCGCAATCAAGTGGTTTTCACCCTCTATCCCTTTTCGACATTTTTTTCTCTCGCTAGTTCTTACAGAATAATAATACATTTAATAACATTTAGCAATTGTTTAATACGATCAAGTATTTAAGGCTTGTATCATGAAGTTTTTCGTTTTTAAAGAGGATAAATATGATAAAATATAAGAAGCGTGAACTATTTGTGGAAGACCTCTACGAATTGTGAATGACATAATACAAAGTGTAACATATAACTGAAATGGTTTCAACTAAATGAACAGGATAGTTACAACACATTCTATGTTTGCTGAAAAATATCTCTCGAGACTATTATTTGTTATATTTCTATACATGAACAAATGGATTTAAAAAACAAAATGTCTTTCCACTTACTATGGCACTGTTGCTACATATGATGCATACATGTAGATATAAAATGAAATAAAAGGCCAAATTTATTATTACTCTCACCGCAAATATTTCGGCTGACCAGGGCGCTTCGGTACTCCGGACAGTGCGTCAGGCTGGACTCCAGTCCGCCACACCGTGGTCCCTGCAGCAGCATGTAGTCCGTGTCGTTGGCGTGATCGATCCAGGCATCGAAAAGTCCCTCGGTGAATCCCAGCTGGACGCACGCTACACGAATGTCTTCAGCTGTCCAGCTGCAGACAAAAGGGGCGGCCACAAAAGAAGATGAAATGTTTAGGATTATCATCATACCCCCGGACTGCATCGACTTAGTGTGCCCATTGACCGTCTCAGTGAGTGTTAAATGGGCTGTACATCTATCATCGTTGCAGCTCTATAGAAAATTCCTCGAAAAATTGACAGTGTAATTTATCAGAATTTGATTCCAGTTTTAACCCATTTTAGTGCTTTTTCATAAGGCCTCTGGATTTCAATTTAAAACAATTAGAATTCCAGTGAGCTTATTCAAAATGAAAAATGTTAAACTTTAACCTCTAAAGAAAGTAGTAACATATTTTTTTAATATGTAACATAAAAGAGCATTTTTTATTTTATTGTAAGTATTATAAAATAAAATCACTTTCATAATTTTAAAATGTAGGAATCTAAAATTAATCTACCTTCTACTATATAATAATTCACAGATAAAAATACGTGTACAAAATGCAATAGACGTTCCAAAAAATGACTTTCAGTCTTAGGTAAAATAGATTTAATTCGATTGCATCACAGAAATACTGGTAAATCTTATAGGTAAAAGCATTAATCACAATTCGTCGAATTAAATAAAAAATGTCCTATTTTATCTAAAATAGAAAGCCTGTTTTTAAGCTATTAAAATATATTTCAACAACACGAACTCACTTATAGGAATGTGTACAGACACTGCGCCATTTTGTCTTGTGAAACAGCTGTATCTGCCCATGGGAGGGATCCATCCCGCGGATCAGGCGAACTTCCCGATGGAAATTCAGCACGTCGTCGTTGAAGGTACTGACCGCGGTTGGGTCGTCGCGACCGAGAAACTCGGGAGCGGGGACCTCTCGGGACGTCATGAGGATTCGCCGGTACTGATCGCCCTGAAACGATTCAACTTGTATGAGAGAACACACACAGATAAATACAACCTCTTAAGTGCTTTGTCGGTGGAACGGAGAAGAAGCGACGGATAAATTGAATTGACTTCCGGGCTAAACCGCATGTTGAGACACACGGGATGTTACGACTAATTGCTGAGTGGGTTATTGGGCTGAATGGGAAGTAGGCCGACACGGTCGTCAAATTACACTGAAAGGTTCGATCGATCATAAAACTGTCGTAAATAAAACGGAATACTGTTTACGAAACCATCAAGCTTTATCAGTTCGTTTCACGCAACCTCAGAATTCGGAATTTTTTTTTAATGAAAAAGTTGTGCAAGTCGGTGCTAAAGCCTCAATATTTTTAAAGAAGTGATGTAGAATTAAGTACTGTATTTTCCCGTTAGACAGGGACAGTCGTAGTGGAGTGGAACGTGTGCACGGCTTGTGTGCACCGTACACACAGCACAAGCGCCGCGTGGCCGATTAAACGTTCCACAGCTCGTACACTGTCCCTGTCTAAGGCGAAAATACAGTAACAATTCATGGTGATTGTCAAGTTTACTATTGCGACTAACAAGAATCAATATCACATATCACGCTGAAAAAACTGAAACAAACGTCCGTTCTTTCTTTTCATTTTTCATATATTTTTCGAGAACGTTTTTTATATTTACAAGTAGTTTTTATGACTACAAAAACTAACTAGTAGCAGACTTTGAATAGCGTCGTTAGAGGGCGTTTTTGGCAGTTCATAACACGGCCAGACAACAAATATATATTCTCACAGATCAAAGGTGTGTTTACGTGAATTTCAATGCGGGGAGGGGATTCTATATCGTGATTCTATCGCAAGGCTCACACACCGGTCTAAGTAAACGATAGTTGTTGAGAGAAAATTACCCCCTCACAGAGAGCGCGATCAGGTTTGTTAACTTAGAATCGGCATGCCAGATACCGCGATAGAAAAGGGGAGATAAAGTTCAGTTTCCGGTGTGGCTAGTGTGCTCGTGCATGTCGTGAGGGGGAGGACTACTGCTATACTGCACAGCACGATCTGGAATCAAATTCTGAGCGGTGTCTCGTTTCTGAAAATATTATCAATTATCTCGATCTGATCGATATCGATTTCATTTCTCAAAACAGGTAGACATCCTCTTTTCCCTTAGTTTCCGTCAATAAAAAAGCCAATACTCAAGTCAAGAGAGATCAAAATGTGAGTGTAAAATGTCAGGTAGAGAGAGAGAGAGAGAAAGGATTTAGCTATTTACAAAAGTCCCGCTGAGATCTGACCAGACAGACAAACAGACAGACAACATAAAAATGTCTGACCTAGTAAGAAAGCACACTATAGAGAAATTGTTTTGGAGGAAAGAGAGGGACATATTGTGAATACATTAACGCCGAAACACGAACTGTTTTCCAGCGGGGTCATTTCTCGTTCCCATGCTGGGTTTATGCCACTGGTGGAAAAAAATTGTTTGCCCACGCATTTACGGAAAACTGGTAATGCGAGTTTGAGTCAATGTTGAAAAACTGACCACTACACGCTTGACTGACGGCCAGGCACATTCATCACTGTCGGTGTCTGTGCCTCTTCTTCTGCTTTCGGTCGACGGTCAAAAAGCTCCACTTCCGCCGGACGTCAATTTACGCGGATGCGCACTATTCTAGTTTTATTTTAATTATTCCATATAAAAAGAAATGTAGAATATTGACCGAAACATCGACCTCCGCTTCGTTTAGGTCCTTGAACACTTGCAAGTTGAATTAAAAAGTATTGGAACGGATATGTCATCGCAATGTAAATTCATAAAAGTTTAATTTTTGACAAAAAATTGGGATTTTTTAAATGAATAACATTAGAATTTTTTCTCTCGATTTTTTCTCAAAACCTCTAAGGCTGAACAAAGACAAAATAGTGAAATGGATATGTGAACACAAATGTCGACTCACAAAAAATGGGGAGAAGTTTTTAATCAAGAGGATTCCAATTTTTTCCTACTAATTTTTCGTATCTTTGCCAGAGGGTAATGATTTTTTTTAAATTTTAATGGACGGATGCACCTGCAACGAAACCAATCTCGAACTTCTTTTCAAAGCGGAATTTTTACCTTTCTTACCAAGAGTGCTCTTTAATATAAATTGGCCAATTCACACATACACACACACACACTGAAGAATTTCAAGTTTCCCGAATTTCGATATAAGAGCTACTTGTCCGGTCACACACTCCAGCAACTATCTAACACAGACAGACAGACAGACAGACAGACAGACAGACATACATACAGACAGAGACACAACACAATCGCTGCCCATTCACCGCACCGTCCCATATGTCCATCTGTCAAGCACCCAGCCTGAATGTATAGTCGGAAAAGCCAGCTAATAATTGGATTTTAACATAATGGACATCAGGCGAGTCCAGCAATCCCCAATGTCTCTCGCCACATACTACAAGCAAATACTCATCCAACCTACGGTCCACTTCGCTGAACCATAGACACACAGACATTGACCATTGAACATGCGAACGCAACCTACCAAAGCTAGTAGGGCTCCTTGGACGATTAATCCCGTGCCGGGGAGGAATTCCAGCCGGACACCCGGCTCAATCACCAGTCCAGCTCCCCGGGGAACGGCTAATGTCTGCTGCACCAGATACGGACTGTCCCTCGCCAGGAGCGTCGTGTTCCCCGACGGACGGATATCTTGTTGCGTTAATGTCCGGCCAGCTTCGACGGACACAACATCCATCATCGAACACAACCAGCCCAAGCTGATGTAGAGCAAAAGTTGTGGGGAGGAGCGGGGATACATAAGAAGACTTTGCCGCCTCCTCCAGCCACGGGATACCGGTTGTTCCATCTCCGGACTTTCAAGTGTCTCTCTGTCTGACTCAAGACACACACGCGATGTAACTTGTCTAGTGCTGCTGCGGTCTCATGTCTGTCACATATAGATGTAGACCGTCCGTCTGACTGTCCGTCTAATCAGTCAAAGGCCGACGTCGTCGCTCCAAGTGCCTGACAAAACGATACATCTCCCCCTTCTTCAATAAATAATATTATTTAATCCATAATATTTGGAGTGCGTAGTCCACAACGGAAGACGGAGTGTAATCCCAACCGGACACCGGTGAAATATTCCGAAATAAGTTTGGTTGAATAGATGAGGATTTCTTGCAAAACGTTGGTTGATGAAAAATGATGAAAATTATAGGCAATTTGTAGGAGAGGCTCAGAATGAAGGGAAAAAGTAGTGCAGATTGATTGTCCGTTCTTCTTTCTATTCTAGACGGAGAATGTGACTCCGATAACGGTGGTATGGATGCATGGGACGGTGGTATAAAGTACACGACTGACGAGTTTGTGGCTCCCCCTTTCTCTCTCTCGCAATGACTGACTAACCCCTACCCTGCCTATACTCATACTCATAAGTATACAAAATTGACGCCCGCTTATCGTCCGGGAAAAGCTCTAAAGTTTTGATAACGCGACGGGGGTGTTACTCATCTCTCTCTCTCTCCTTCTCGTATATTCCGCACCAACAGGCCATTCCGATCGTCGGCGCTGTGGTCTTTTAAAAAGGGCAGACAGAGAGCATGTTGAATTGGAGAGACATGCAAGGGGAAAAAGAGGCGTGGAAATGGATTGTTTCTCGCTGTGTATTTTATTTCGTCCCTATTACTGGGTGATGGTGATCGCGGTCATTGGCGGACTGCTGGACAGCGGGATATGCTGCAATGAAGGATTGAAACTGCATGAGTGTCCCAGCTGGCCAGATCGAAGATATAGCAAAGCCCGGAAGTTCTGGAGCAGTTCCCTTGTGAAAACCTCAGCAAATGACTGATCTTGAGCGACTTATAAAGATATTACACATTAGCGATTAGAATCGGGAAGAGTAACCCAAGAGAGTGAAAGAGAAAGAGAGAGAGTGAGGGTGAGAGCGAAGAGCAATGGAAGGAACGGAGACGACCGGGGTAAGAAAAAGGATGGAAGACTAAGAGAAGGACCACCCAAAAAATGGAAAATAATTATTATGTTGAAGACCAAGTGATAACCAAGATATAAAAGACAAAGACTCACAGGACTATTGAAAATAAAATAAAAACGAAGGACTAAGCGGTAGATGATAAAAAAATGGACGATCAAAAGACGGAAGGTTATGAAGGTAAGACTTCGAGTAGCCGGAAGGTCAAGGACGGAAGATAATGGTACCGAAAAATTAGGACACGGAGGGCAAAAAAATGGGGACGCCCATGAGGGGAGAAGGGACGATATCATGGGACGAAAGCAATATCATAGACTTAAGAAAGAAATAAGTAACAGCCCACTGTTTTCGGGAACCGAACCGTCGCGCCCCCTATCGGAAACCTGTTAACTGTTTCTCATCATGGCCAGTTTCCCGCCAGACACAGAGCAATTTGTCATTACTGTGAACCATCTACTGCTGTTACGCTACAGCCTGCTTCCTTCCTGCCATCTTTGGTTTCGTCCACTAGCTGTCGGGATCTTCCACGATCGCTGCTGTTCCACTGCTAACGTCTGTTAATTGAAGATTAATTGGAGATCGCTAAAAATTTAGCTGAAAATGATCCGTGTATATTGACAGAGAGAAAGAGATTCTGTTGAATAAAACCCGACACTAAAAGTCACTGAGTTTCCCGCTGGATTAGGGATTGCAACAATAAACATAACAACACGCGACTAATATGTAACGAATAATAAAGAGTTGAAGATCCGTAGAAAAACTGAGGAAGCCTGGAAGACGGTAGACTAAAGGAGACAGCAGACCGCGAAGAGCATACAGAGTGAGCAAGAGAGGGTAGTTAGTAGGGATTGCTATGGCTTAGCCGAACGCTTGACACTCAAGCCGGCTTCCATCGGCTCGGCTAAAATTGGAAGTCGTAGCCGTTAAATCGAGCCGAGCCGTTTAAAGCCGGCTTAGGCTCTTTAACATTAGGGCGGCTGAAGCGGCTAGGCTTGAACCTCGAGCCGGCTGGAGCTGGTCCAGATTTTGCGGTTTGGTTGTCCAGCCGGCTTGAAACGGGTCGGCTCAAAGTCGCAGCCGCAGCCGATAAGCCGCCGCCAGCCTTTTATGACCCGGCTCAGCCGAGCCGTTGCCATCCCTAGCAGTTAGAGCAAAAGAAACAGGTACCAAGCAAACGCTATGGGTTGAATCACTACTTGGGTTGAATCGGTCGGGTGGCGGAGGGCGCCGCAGGCGGTGTGTGTGTTGCTGCATGAGTGTTGTTTACAATTTACACTCGTGGCGCCCTCCACCACCCGACCGATTCAATTCAACCCAAGTAGTGATTCAACCCATAGCGTTTGCCTGGTACTCGCGCAGATGCACGCAGAGCTGAGTAGAGCCGACAAATCTCCTTACTTCATAATTGCCCATATCATGCATTTATTCTTCTGTTCACTGGGGATAGCCATGCCGAGTCGTATTGATACCTATTTCATACTATTTCAGCTGATCAATCAATCAATCGATAGTTTATCCAGCTGATCAATCCTCTTAAACTCTTACACAATCACCCAAAAAAAGAAAACAAACAGTTAATATCGTTAATGACTGGAAAAGGCTACAACCATACTTCTGCCAGGCCGCTCTTCAATTTACCCCACAGTGTTCACGCGAAGCACACAAATTCTGAATACTCTGTAGGATATTGTAGAGATATCCGCTAATTGTCCTGTTCTACCGGTACAATAGCAAAAATCTGTTTTAACCCGGCGCCCGCTATAAATCCTCGAGGCGTTTCGAAACGGTATTTTCTCCGGTCCTCCGTTGGTGTGGTGGACGACGGTGGGTTCATACGTCGATCGTCATAAAGATGTGGTGAACGGTAGTGTAGATCCGGCCCATGGATGGTCGGCGGATGCATTGCAAGCTCCGTCAGTGCTGTGAATAGTTGGTTGATCCGGTCGACGCTTCACCGATGTCGTGAAGGATCTGCCCGTGCAGCAAACGATCAGTTCGTACGGCATTGATGGTCGGCGAATGCGGCTGAGCAGACTGTATCGGCGGACGGTCGGTATTGAATCAGACCGTTGACCGTCGACCGACCGCCCATCGTGAGAATCCTCGCGTTTAGCGGTCGGTCCCGGTCTATGGAAGGTCGACAGTTGTAGTGAACGATCGGTCGGCCCGTTCGGTCATACATCGGCTGGATACGAGTACTTTGGGGCGGAAAAAAATTAGCCCCATCATTCATCGAAGTCCCATCAACATTCCCCTTTCCCATCCCCACCCCACCCCACCCTCCACACCCCCATTCCACATAGCATTAGAAATCTCTCTCCTTGTACATCATGCCGGCAAAAAAATACTTCATGTTGTAAGCAGTGCCGTCAATCCGGTTCGTCAACACATAGATAAACAAATTCTGTCAGTTCCACTCTGTCATTGCGCAAAAGCCTCCGCGTATCATGTGCGAGAAATGTCTACTCCGCTTAATTAACCACATTTCCTCCAGATTTAACTGTCCGACCAAAGTCCACTGCCTCAAAAGCTTTTATTCACCGTAAGTGCCCAGAAGCTAATGAGCTATGCGCAAAGAAAACGGATAATTAACAGTTATGATTGCACAATAAACAATACAGGTCCAAATCCAATTTTCCCCCAAGACACGGTAAGACTCGCAGGAAAAAACACGCGAAATGGTGATAATAATTTCCACTATTATTTCGTGTCCTATAAGTTTCAACGTAAGGAATATGTGAATTATTTAGCGCCGTTGGGGCGATTCTCGGAGACCTTGCAAGCTCGCTCATCGTCACGGTCCGCCCTTAGGAGCATGCATCGATGGCATTAAAGCAGCATATGCTGTTTTACCCAGCAAATCACCCACCACATCACTCTACCTCCTCGAGGCAATTTGATCTCCCTCTCTCTCCCTCTCTCTTAATTTTATTGTGTTCGAACCGGTGTTTTCTCTCCCAGGTTTCGCATAATTTTCGTGGAATTCCGTGCCGTTTATAGCGCAATAATAATATGACTATCAAGTCGGTCCGACGAATAGTACTCCGTGTCGTGGCCTTTTCTATTTCTGACCATCCCGTTTGATTTTGATCACATTGTTCGCAACCATGTCTGTCGCGTTGAATGAGACGGCTCATTTGAGTAATTTGAGCCACGTCAATTTCTCTTCATTGCTGGCGCATCTTCCGCGGGCCTTCTCCAATAGTAGTCACTTCAATGTCACCAGAGGTAATTCGTCAATGAACACCACGCTCAATCCGCTGGACTACTCGAAGGAACAACTCCAGCTGGTTAATAGCCTGGTACTTGGTATTTTGTACCCCATCCTGCTGGCATGCTGCACCATTGGGAACGTGCTCAATTTGATTGTCCTCTTCCGGGAGAAACCCAAGGGCAGTACGAACGTATACATGATGAGCGTCGCCATCTCTGATTTGTTTGTATTGTACGTGATGCTAAAGCTTTTGTCCAGGCGATTCTGCTTCTGACTCGATTCGAAACTGAGCGCGTCGCGTGAAAAAAGCGAAACAAGAGTTAATGGCGACTTGGCGTTTGTTTGTGCTGAAATTAAGCCGGGTCGCCGAACATGTTAGGAATGAACAATTGCTTTCAGTTTCAGTATCTCTTTTCACAGAAGTAGGTTGGTTTGCAAATTTTTGCTTTTCTGTATTATTTCAAATACGTCACGAGACGTCATCAGGTCCCCTTATCCCGTTTGGACATTCTTTCGAAAAGTTTATTGGACGAACTATCTCTGGTTTACTACTGTCGACGGCCTGTCGTGAAATTCAGACTGAAACAAGCGCCGGGTTCCGCTGAAGAACCAGACGTTTGCTATTTTTGTGTCAAAAAAGTCGTAATTGCAAATCATTATCATTTTTTGCAGTACCTTTCAGAATAGGTACACCGTTTTGCGTCAAAAGACGTTGCAATTACCAATTTTCATCATTTTTATTACCCTTCAGAAAACGAAAAAAAGTTTTCTGATTTTTGTATTGTCTTGCATATATAAATCGTACACTTGTACATGCCCGAAATAGTAATAATTTCCTTATTGTGTATTGGCATTTTGAAAACGTGTACGTTTTTGTGTCAACAAAAACTGTAACTGCATATCTTCATGATTTATATTACCGTACCTTTGAGCAAGCAGATACTATTATGTGCCGAAAACAATTGCTAACGACTGGTTTTTAAATTTTACGTCTCATATCTGACATATTGTAATAATTACAGGTGGCTACATCTGCCGATTTATTTGTACTACAACACTCCTACCCTACGCCAACAGGATGGGTTTAAAAAGTCTTTCCTTGATTACGAAGGAACTCGGCATTGGGGACAGGATACGTTTATAGAGCGCAGTGACTGGTAAAAACTGTTGCTCAGTCTTCAGGCATGACCCCGTGCTTTTGAGAGCAGTATAAAATTAGACATGCCGTCATTCTGTCCCATGACCGTTTGTCCTCCATACATTTATGCCTGTTTGCTATTCCTTACCACATTACAGTACATTGTCCACAGTACGCTATCTGTCCTTGAACATTTCTGTCCGCACAACGGTGAACGACAGAACGAGAATCAGTGTGGAGGCTCGATAGGTTGGTGGACTACAAGTCCGCGTTGTTTGCCGGTCATGGTGATCAACGGCCAGTTCGCAATAATTCAAGCCGTCAATCTGGAGACTCGACGGTTGTTCATCGAGCATTCAACCGTTGGTTATGGTAATGGTGGGTGATTAGTGGGACAGTCGACGGTTAGTTCTATCGGTGAATGGTTTACCATGCCGACCAGCCGTCAACTACCCCACGATTGACCATTTGCTGCTCGACTCTACCGTCGTTCACCCTTACCAGCAACTACCCTGACCAGTCAACCGTCAGCCATCCTCCGCACTAGTTTCCTGTCTAACGCAATACCAGATCTTCTACAACACAGACAGACGGTCCACCATTCAGTGAAAGCTTCCATTCTCGGTGGACAGTGAAAAATCGAAGATTTTTTGAAGAGACATTCCCAAAAGCAGATTAAGCACTGGTAAACTGTCGTCCTCATGGTACGTGTTTTTGATTGCAATATAGGACACTGATAGTCTTCTCCCTGGCACGGCTATTGGCGATCGTAAAGCCCTTCAGTTTTCACTGGCTCCAGACAGCTCGAGCTGCCCGGATAGCCTGCGCTATCCTCCTGGCATTAGCCGGCATATTTGCCATTTACAAACCCATCCGATGGTACTGCCGGTTCCGCTTACCCAAGACGGCAAAGGATCCCCCATGGCTCACCAACTGGGGTGTAGTCCAGGACCAGGCTGAGGTACAGTGTAAACACATTGTATACACATATTGCCGCAATATTGGATGGCAGAACTATTCAAATATTTTAAAGGTTAAATGCGCGTGCTTTAATATAGTGTTTCAGCATAGTCTCATTCCGAATTTTATTTCTACCTAATTGACACTTAACCGGAAATGATGTCAGATGTGTTGATGGGAGGAGGAGCGATTTGCGTAATTAATATTGAGGCCATCTAAGAAATTTGGGTGCTGCCAAAGGAAGAACTCACAATTCCACCCATTAATTTAGGAAAATGAGAGGCTGCAAAACAAAACGGGTCGTTATCCTATTGGATAAGGTTTCGAGAAAAACGCATTTGAAATACCCAGAGTGAAAAAATCCAAAAATCACTTTCTGATTCACTGATCTGGCAAATTCATTTCTCTACTTGATCCAAACAAAAAATCTAAAACATTTTAAATTTTGGACTTTGGGCACCAGTTTTGCTGAAGACCAATTTTTTAAGAGAAATTTACACCCATGCCATGGTGGGCATACAAAATTCAGCCCTGAATGGATTTCTGAAACTTCGGCTTATCCGCGTTGACACTGAAACGGTAGAAAATCTGCTGGTTTTGGCGCTTTCCTCTACGGCGGTCTGCATTTCTGGACTTGGAAAGACTGGAAGACCTTCATTGAAGAACGTTATCGTAGTTTTCCCGGAATCCGAAAACTTCAACACATGACCTACCACAAGGCGCCAGACGGTTATATTTGGGCCGATCTCTAGGAAGTGCTAAATGCAGAAAAGCAGACATTTCGGATTTCTGGTGAGCCGAAGAGTACAGCTGTTCGTGGACCAAAGGTGGCTAGAAAAGGTGCGCCTTGTTTCACCCAAGGCTAAGACCATTTCGCCACTTGGAGTCAAGGAAGTAAGAAATCCTCAATACTTCAATCAAGCTAACAAATTTGAACAATTGTTCGGATTCAATTAAGTTATTAATCAAGCAAACTTCTACGCAGTCAATTTAATTAATATATCAATCAATCGATTTCGTGCAGGTTACTGTAGTTCATCCTCCGGGTGACAAGGAAGGCTTCACGGTTTTGTTGACGATTCCGGCGAATGGCGGCAAGTTTCCTGCCGTTATTGTCGGACAAGATCTTGTACCAGCTTGTCGTTCCCCGCATCGTCATCATTCACAGCACCAAAAGTGCCTGGTGGTCGGAGGAGCTAGATTTGGACTGGATTGACTTTACATTTCCCCCCGAGCCGAGACGCCGCGTACACATAAGAGATCAAGCTTCTGTGCACAAGACCGAGACTAGCCGAAATCTGCTGAAAGAAAGGAATGTCTAGCAAATTTTTGTGCCGGTGGGATTGACAGGACAACTCTGACCGCCTGACGTCAGTGTAAACAAGCCTTTCAAGGAAGCCTACCGCAACGAATAATACGAATGGAGGCGTTACCACCGAGAGAAAACCAAAAAGGGATATCTGAATAAGCCAGGACTCCAAAATTTTGTTAACATGGTGTTCGTCTTTTGACTAAACGAGAAAGATTAAAGCAATAAATATGAAGAAAATATTTCATTGATTGAGATTAGTAGTTTGCAGCAAGAATTCATTCCACTATGCGGATTTTCGGTCAGAACATTTTTGCAAGTTAAGTGAAAATGTTTTTTTTCATTGTGAAAAATATTCATTATTGCATGGAATTTCCAAATTTTAATTGTGATCGAAGTCGATACAATATGAAATCTTAATTATCTTATTGGATACTTACGGCAAACCATAAAATCCAGAAAAAAAATTCGAGTCAGTCGAAGATGATGGTCCCGTGCAGGTATTATGCATTTGCCACACAATTTCGCCACATGAACTCAATCTCAACATTTACATTGTTCTGTTGTATTACTCTGGATTGTGAGCTTCGTTTTCTTACCCTCAGGTGGCCATGACAATCTTCAAATTCTTCGCATTGTTAGTGCTAAACGTAGTCGTGATGACGGCCATTCGGCGGCAGCAGATGTCCCACATCGGGAAGATGCGCGCCGGTCAACAGAGCAACTCCAACCGCAAATACCGTAACAGCAACATTATTCTGATGAGCAGCGTCCTGCTGTATCTCGTCTGCCGGTTCCCCGGGTTGATGGTCGAACTGCTAAAAATCTCAGACGACGTCTACCATCAGTATAACTTTCGGAAGACGCACCGGAAGTTTACCATTCCCTTTGTCCAGGTGGCCTTCCTCACCAACTATTCCGTCAATTTTTTCCTCTACCTGACGGCCAGTAAGAAGTTTCGCACACAATGCAAGCAGCTGTTTGCTCCGTGCTGCTGCAAATTTCTGTTGTTGAGAAAGCAACACTCAGCGACGTCCCGGTCAACCGGCAGCACACGGTGCGATGCCAGCGACGGTGATGAGGACGAACCTCAAGAGGTGCACCTGTCTTCCATCGAATCCAACAAGGTTTTGTATAATGGAACGGAATTGGAACAAAATGGAAGAAACGCTGAACATGACGGAACAAAGTCGGCTCAGGCGTAGCAGTCCCGAGGTTGCAGACTCCGAATGTGACTCGAGTCAGAGGAGTTATCTCCCGGGTACTGAGTAGCTGACATACATTTCTCGAAATTTGGTCATTTTATCTTGCTGTTTCTTTTAAGAGCTTCTTCGACGAACTCTTATCAGCCCACCAGGATAACGATCGGCCGTCACCGTCTGGCGCCTTTATTATTAGCTTGCCCGTTTCGCTTAGCGTCCCCTTATTCCTTTAGCATGTGACGGTGAGTTGCACTGCCTGGTGCCCCATCCATCAGTGCCCCATACGGCTTGTCATTTAGTCTCATATCGCCTCAAGCGAATTTTACTTGACACTCGCTTTTATTAGTCACATCCCGTCTCTCTCCAAAAACCTATTCGGTTATCTGCGTTCGATATTGTAATCTCATCTTTGTTGGTAATACTTTATTTCGTAAATATTCTAGTTTGCTACCAAATTCAGACACCGAAAGGCGCGCTTCTTGTAAGTCGCTATTCGGTCTCCTACCACAAGTTTTAGTTAGACGTTAAACTGCCATCGCCCGATCAACGTAGCCCCACATAGCATTAAAAATCTCTCCCCTTGTACTTCCTGCCTGCAAAAACATATATATATCAGTCATATATATAAACAATACATAACAGTCATGACTGCAAACAATACAGACCCAAATCCAATTTGCCCCATATGGTACGGTACCACTCGCAGGGAAAAACACGCGAAATGGTGGTAAACATTTCTACTAATTTTTCATGTCCTATAAGTTTAACCTGATGAATGAATATGTGAATTATTTAGCGCCGTTGGGGCAATTCTCGGAGACATTGCAAGCTCGCTCATCGTCACGGTCTGCCATGAGGAGCATGCATCGATGACATTAAAGCAGCATAGGCTGTTTTACCCAGCAAATCACCTACCACACCACGCTACCTCCTCGAGGCGATTTGACCTCTCTCTCTCTCTATCTCTGAATTTGTTGTGTTCGAACCGGTGTTTTTTCTCGCCGTTTTCATACAATTTTTGAGGCATTCCGTGCCGTTTATAACGCAATAAAAATATGACCATAAAGTCGTTGCGACGAGTAGTCCTCCGTGTCCTCCGTGTCGTGGCTCTTGCTGTTCCAGACCATTCCGTTTGATTTTGATCACATTATTCGCGACCATGTCTGTCGCGCTGAATGAGACGGCTCATTTGAGTAATTTGAGCTACGTCAATGTCTCTTCATTTCTGGCGCATCTTCCGCGGGCCTCCTTCAATAGTAGTCACTTCAATATCACCAACAACGCCTCATCAATAATTACCATGCTCAATCCACTGGACTACTCGAGGGAACAGCTCCAGATGGCCAACAACTTGGTGCTTGGTATTTTTTACCCTCTTCTGCTGGCATGCTGCACCATCGGGAACGTGCTCAATTTGATTGTCCTCTTCCGCGAGAAGCCCAAGGGCAGTACGAACGTATACATGATGAGCGTCGCCATCTCTGATTTGTTTGTATTGTACGTGATGTTCAAGCTTTTGTGCAGGCGATTCTGCTTTTGGCTCGATTCGAAACGGAGCGCATCGCGTAAACAAAAATGCAAGCCGGGTCGCCAAACATGCTAGGCTGGAGCAATTGTTTTCGGCTTCCAATATGTTTTAATACAAAAGTAGTTGGCTTTCAAACTTTTCAGTATTTTTTTTCAAATACGTTATGAGACGTTATCAGGTCTCTCCTTATTCCGTTTAAACATTCTTTTGAAGAGTTTATTAGACGAATTTGGTCTGATTTATTAAATTTTGGCATCAAAATGTATCATTTTGTGTGTGTCAAAAATTGTATGTTCACATGTTTATAATTTTGTATTGTTTTTCGTATATAAAAAAACACGTGTACGTGTCCAATATAGTTATAATTTTAAACCTTCATCATTGTGTGTTGGCGCTTAGGAAAAATGTACGCTTTTGTCTCAGCAAAATTTTTTCCTGTAAATCTTTCTAATTTTATATTACCTTTCAGGAGGCGGATACAATTTTTTATGTGACATATTGGAATGATTGCAGATGGCTACAGCTGCCGATATATTTGTACAATATCTCTCCTACCCTACGCCGACAGGATGGGTTTAAAAAGTCTTTCTTCGACTACTACGGAGCTCGGCAATGGGGACAGGAAACGTTTATAGCGCTCTGTGACTGGTAAAAACTGTTGCTCAGTCTTCATGCATAATCCCGTGCTTTTGAGAGAACTATCAAACATTCAGACATTCTGTCCCACGACCGTATGTCCTCGTGGTCGTGCTCCTTACCTTTTTGCTATTCTCTATCACACCGCAATACCTTATGCCTAGTAGACTATCTATCCTCAAACATTTCTGTCGGCACAACTATGACCGGCAGAACAAGAGTCAGTGTGGAGGCTGGACAGTCGGCCAGGCTGGTGGACTACAAGTCCGCGTTGGTTGCCGGTCAGGGTGATCAAGAGCCAGTTCGCAGTAATTAAAGCGATCAATCTGGAGACTCAACGTCCACCATCCTCATGAAAAGCCGACGACCATACACGGGTAGTCTACATTGCCGACCAGCCGTCGACTACCCCACGACCATTTGCTACTCGACCCTACCGTCCTGCACCCTTACCGGCAACTGCCCTGACCAGTCAACCGTCAGCCATCGTCCGCACTGGCTTCCCGTCTGACGCAAGATCAGATCTTCTACAACACAGACAGACAGTCCACCATTCAGTGAGAGTTCCCCATTCTCGGTGGACAGTGAACGATCAAAGATTTTTTGAAGAGACATTCCCAAAAGCAGATTAAGCACTGGTAAACTGCCATTCTCATCGTATGTGTTTTTTATTGCATAATAGGACACTGATAGTCTTCTCCCTGGCACGGCTAATGGCGATCGTGAAACCCTTCAGTTTTCGCTGGCTTCAGACAGCTCGTACCGCCCGGATAGCCTGCGCTATCCTTTTGGTATTGGCCGGCATATTCACCATTTACAATCCCATCAAATCGTACTGCCAGTATTACCGTGTACCCAAGACGGCAAAGGATCCGCCATGGCTCACCAACTGGGGTGCAGTCCAGGACCAGGCAGAGGTACAGTGAATACTGTACTGTCTCAATCATTTGGTGCTGCTCTTTTAAATCCACCCACACATTATGACTGTACACACTGTGCGTCACTGCAGTCATAATATACTGTGGATCTAAAGCGCAGCATTAAATGATTGAGACAACACAGTACACATTGTATTCACAATTTGCCGCAACATTGGTTAGCAGAATTATAAATATATTTTAAAGGTTCAATGCGGGTGATTTATTATGGTGTATCTGCATAATCTCATCCCGAACTTTATTTTTACCCAATCGATACTCAACCAAAAATAATGTCAGAGGTGATAGTGGGGCGGGCGAATTTGGATAATTAATATCGAAGTCATCTAAAGAGAGATAGGTTAAACAAAAGATTGAAGCAATTAATGTGAAGAAAATATTACATTGATTGAAATTAGCAGTTTGCATCAAAATTTATTCCACTACCCGTATTTTTGGTCAGAAACGTTTTTGCAAGTTCAGTGCCAAATTTTTGTTTTAAGTCATTAATGCATGGGATTTCCAAAATTTATTTGTGAGTACAGTGTGGTACTACAGTACGAAATCTTAATTATCCTATTGGATACTTACGGTAAACCATAAAGTCCAGACAAAAGATTTCGAGTCAGTCAAGAGTCCCGTGCAGGGTCCCGTAGTTCCGTGCTGAAGATAAGGATAAAGATAAGGGTCCCGTGTAGGTATTATAAACCATTTGCACTCCAGTGTATACTTTGTTCTATTGTATTACTCTGGATCGTGAGCTTTGTTTTCGTACCCTCAGGTGGCCATGACAATCTTCAAATTCTTCGCATTGCTGGTGCTAAACGTGGTCGTGGTGATGGCCATTCGGCGCCAGCAGACTTCCCACATCGGGAAGATGCGCGCCGGTCAGCAGAGCAACTCCAACCGCAAGTACCGCAACAGCAACATCATCCTCATGAGCAGCGTCCTGCTGTATCTCGTTTGCCAGTTCCCCTCGCTGATGATCAACCTGCTGACCATCTCGGACGACATCTACCATCAGTATAACTTCCGAAAGACGCATCGACAGTTTGCCAATCCCTTTGTCTTGGTGGCCTTCTTCGCCAATTATTCGGTCAATTTTATCCTGTACCTGACGGTCAGTAAAAAGTTTCGAACACAATGCGCGCAACTTTTCGCGCCGTGCTGTGGCCATCCGTTGGTGGTTAAGTGGCGTTCGAGGATGTCCCGGTTAAGTACGACACGGAGCCGCGACGACGACGATGATGGCGACAGCGATGACGCCGAACCTCAAGAGATGCGCCTTTCCTCCATTACTACCAATAAGGACGGTGTGAGACTGCGTAATGGAACAAAACTCGGAATGGACCAAAGGGGAATGAAACAGGAACCCAACGGAACAAAAGCCAAACAAAATGGAGCAACACCAGATCGAAGGGGAACAAAACAGGAATTAAATGGAACGGACGCGAAACAAAACGAAATAAAAACGGAACGAAGGGACCCGATACAGGAACACAGTGGAACCGAAACTGCGCGAACCGAACAATAACAGATAATGTCCCGGAACTGCATACTCCGACGGTTTCCGAGTTAGTTGCACGGGTACCAAGTACCACGTCGCCAGATTCATCGATAAATCATTCATCACTGCCTAGTCAGGAACCACCGATGTATAATCAGCTCTTCTCCACCGTTCCTTGAGCTGCACATGTATCCAGCTACAGTGCATTGTAAATAAGCAGCATCACCTCCTTGGAATGTAGTTTCCGTATACGTAAACGCGCCATCCTTCTTTTCCCGAGGTGTATCAATATTGTACTTTTATATTTTTACATTCATTATCGTTTACCGTGGAATTATCAACTGGTGGTATCGGATAACGGCTGCTGTTTGTTGTTGTTCGTTGTTACCTTTATTGTTTTCCGTTCCGATTGACTGATGTGACTAAATTTTGTTCTTTCTTTTTTTCCATTTATTTATTTCTCCACACCGTGACAATGTAGATTACAGATGGCATTATCCGTCCTGATTGTTATTGCCAGTGGCTCTCCAACGGGGGGGGGGGTTTGTTGATCTAAACCCCCCCCCCGCCCTCTAAAGTAAAAGAAGGTGCCCTAAGGGTCCCCATTTAGAGAAAAACATCATGATGGAGAATTGTCATGCAATACTCCCCCTTACGTTCTATCGGAAATATTTCGGATACAATAGAAAATAAACTTCGGAAAAAATAATACCCCCCTCAAACTAAAGCTTGGCGCGCCACTGGTTATTGCCGAACTTTAAATAAGACTCAAATTTTTGAAAAAACACATAAATGATAGTCATATTGCTTTATCATGCAAGATAATAGTGTAGAGAGAAATAAGCGCCGTTATGGTACTGTACTGCCGCGTTAGCTTCGCGCACATGTAGCGCCGCCCCGGACGATTTCCCCCCC
>LRSR01005947.1:0-15224 GCA_001579985.1 Hypsibius dujardini | reverse complement strand
GTAGAAATATAGTTACCATTATAGGTGTTTATTTTGTTATGATAATAAAATGTGTCTTTCGTTTGTTATTTCACTATTTTGATATGTCGTCCATTTACGATTAACTAAATTTTAACGTGGTCAATCTTATTCGGAAGTTGCTCTCCTGACGTTCCTTTCCATGGGATATCACGCCGAGGATAAGGATCTTATAGGGGTGAACTTACCCCAACTCCCCGTCCGGCAGTTCCACATCCTCCCCGAAGAGATCATCCGTGGAGGATAAGGCCGAACTGGCCAGCGACAACTCCTCCTCAGTTCCTCCTCCGCCGCCGCCGCCGCCGCCGCCGCCGCCGCCCGGACCTGTCTTTAATGCCCCACCTCCCGGCTCATCATCGTGGGAGCTCCTCCGCTGGAGGTACCGGCAGTGGAGGATCAACGACATGCTCGCGAGATTCGCCGACACCGGATACGGCGGTGAGATGGTCAACGACGGCGGAAGGGCAAACCGGCCGGCCCGGGATGACGATGAAGTTGCTGCTGCTGACGTCGACGAGGGTGAGATGGTCCTTCGACCGCGGCGACGGTGTCGTTGGAACAGCTGCGACACTAGACGGACCACTCGGAGTCTCTTGAAACTACCTATAAAGTATGCTCATATATATAACGACAGACAGACACACACGGAGAAAGTGGAGATGGACTTTGCGTGTGAATAAATTGAAAAAGGAAAATGGTGTGGAGGAGTCAAGAGCCAGTTGGTTCGTCTTTTCTGTCCCTCGTTTTTTTTCAGTGGAAAGTGAGATGATGATCGGTATATGGCCATACTAAGGGTATAAGACATGTCTATGGGTCCATCAATCTCTCGAGGCTGTTAAAAAGTTGCGTTAGATAAGAGGGTACTGAGCACCCTAGGGTACCCAAGAGTACTATAGGGTACCCGAGAGTACCCGAGAGTACTATAGGATACTATAGGGTACGCGAGAGTACCCAAGAGTACCCGAGAGTACTATAGGGTACTATAGGATACGCGAGAGTACTATAGGGTACTATAGGGTACCCGAAAGTACCGGAGAGTACTACAGGGTACTATAGGGTACGCGAGTGTACTATAGGGTACTATATGGTATGCGAGAGTATTATAGGAGGTACCTTTTACTACCATATAAACGAGGTGGGGAAATTGTTTTCTCAAGATTGGAGTATGTGGCTTGCGGTCTTTTTCTGTTGGTCGATCGAGCTCACTCACATCGCTTACCGGTTGAGCGGGGTAGGGATGACATATTGGTCGGCGGTGGGGGCTTCACATTCGACACGACGTAGCTCGCCTTGTCGTAGTCTTCGTCGTCATGGTGGTTATGGTAACTCTGTAAACAATAATGAGAGAGAGGTGCAAGGAAAAAAAGGTATAAAAGGCGCGAACCGTCCGTGTTGTTTCTACTGCTATTTCCAACGTCCGCGGTGGTGGGTGCTCTATGGGAAGGAAGTGTCAACAGAGATCGGGGGCTGTGTCTGGGATAATAGTAATGTTACAGTAAAGCGCGGGTCGTGATGGTGAAAGGAGTCCGTACGCGCTCATCTAAACAATAACTTCCTGCATGCCTGAGTTGGTCTCTCAGTACGCGCAATTTTCTACGTAATAATTTCTACTTTACAGTACTTTTTGACGGCTGAGAAAAATATCGCAGTAATCAGTAAGACTATGCAAGAATACTCATACATAATTACAGACAACGTAATGAAGTCACACAATTTCGTCACTATTTTATCCCAAACGTGTGATCACTTCTATTCGCGTTGTCTAAGGGGGAGAGGAATCACCTGGAAGCGGATGCGAGAAAGTTGTCCGGAATTTAATACCAGTTTTTTTTTCAATGCTTCACCTATCAGAAGTTTCCTTGTTCAAAGCATTGTGAAAAGCACGTTTGTGTTGCTTGTGGGGCTAAATAGAGAAGCGGCTTTTTTGTTTTGGATAAGTCTAGAGTGTTGTGAAAATGAAAATCCCTCAATGAAATTTGTCGGAGCCCTTTCTCTTGCCATTAAAAGTGGAATCGCTTCACGCAGGGAGAGTGCGTAAATCCGATTTTAGTCCCGCCCCGAACTGACAAAATTGTTTTTCAATTTTATTCAAATTAATTTGCAGAACGTTCCAACTAAAGAGTTATTTGACTACTTTTATTACTATTACTATTATTATTACTATTATTACTATTATTACTATTATTATTATTATTACTATTATTACTTTTATTACTATTATTATTATTATTATTATTATTATTACTATTATTACTATTATTACTATTATTACTATTATTATTATTATTACTATTATTACTATTATTACTATTATTATTATTATTATTACTATTATTACTATTATTACTATTATTACTATTATTACTATTATTATGATTATTACTATTACTTTATTACTATTACTTTATTACTAATGTTTTTTACTATTCTTTAGAATAATCTACAGCTAAATAGTAAGAGTATCCAATAGCTATTTAGCAGGGACGACCTGCAAACTGCAGCTAAGCTTAGAACCATGTATGTAGATGGCCGATTAAACGTGTGCCGGAGATGTGAGCCGGCAGTCTCGCTGTGTGTGGATTTACTGGTCAGATTTGTTTGAGCGGCTTGCAGCGATTTCTTTTTGTTGTTACGGTACAGTGGATCGCACTGTTCTGTTGATGGTAGCATATCCGTAGCCGAGACGGACGATTACCGTGAATGGTAAACGGGCAAAAAAGAGATGGACTAGGAACAGAGAAAAGAGCAAGGCTAGCGCTGCTTCATTAAGGGATCGCCAAGGCTTTGCGTTGCGTGGCACCTGCTCAATCGACAGAAAAAATCGGTTGGTCGTGCGATGCGGATCGCAGCACCCACTAATCATCAGCGTAACACATGCAAGGACCTTTTTTAATAGCTGGCTGGTATATACTGGACCGAGGGTACGTCCTCCAATTATCAGTTGTCTGTTTGGTTTGACACTTCTCACACGCGCTACTGCTCTCTGTGTGTTTGTGCATTGCACACTGTGTGCGTTGCACACTTAAAGTGACACAGTTTTTAACCACAAAAAAAGAGGGCAAACAGAATGCGAAGAGGGTAGAGGAAATGTGCGTGTCTCACGATGAAGGCACTCCTCATTCGACTCGACTGTTGATTACACATATTAAACCCAAAACGAAAAGACGAAAAGACGAATTCGAAAAGACGAAATGATCGAAGGGTATTGTGAGAATTCGCACGATTGAGCGTGGTGCAGGATGGAATTGTTTTAATTAAACAGGACGAAGACGGAAGGTAACTTACGGTGCTACATGCAAAGTTATAAATGTTCCTCATACCTTGAGGATGGAGTCACTCCGTGGAGAACTGAAGCTCCTCCGCGGAAACGATCCCGTAGGTGCGTCAAATTCACCACCCGGAAGAGGAGGAGGAGGAGGAGGAGCTAACATCATTATTAAACGCACCGGTAGTGGAGACTAGACAGACATGCTACTGCAATGAGCGGACATCGAAATACCATTCAAAACGAATTGATGTGGAGATCTGCCGATAATAATATGACGCTCCGATTTCGTCCAACGGACCGACCGACCGACGGACTGACGGACTGACGGACCGACCGACATGTCGACAATCCATCAAATTCACTGTTCACATCGAAAAGAAAAGAAATCCAGCGTCTCTAACAAGACTCCCGGGTAGAATAGTGTGCCCGCAAATGCAGAGCGTGATAAAGTACTTGTGTAGGTAATAAAATCTGACCGACTGAAACGAATGCCCACCAGACAACTTTCACCGAATAAAAGCCAGTGGGGAGAGCAGTGCAAAAAAACTGCATTGACCAGCATTATTGGCCTTGAATGGTCACGATCATGTTCCGGTGCAGTAAGCAGTCTCTCTCTCTTTCTCTCTCTCAGCTCAGCTCAGCTCATCATCTGCGTGTGGGTACGAGGAGAGAGTTTGCCTGGCTGCTTGCGTGCGCGGTCTGGTTGCTTTATTCTTGGTCACGGCAAAGGATGGGGATGATGCTGATGAGATATCCGATCCCTCCCCCCCCCCCTGGTATTGTGCATTTGTGTAGACCTGTCTGTACGTAACGCGTACGCACGCGCAAAGTTTGTTTGGTTGGACTACGCGATAAGAGAGTCGGTATGTTTGGTTGGTGTTGACGCAGTGGTGGTGTTGGACAAACATGTGCAGGTAGGTCTCCGCTTTCCGTGAGCACGGTAGTATGACACCCGGTGTGTAGTCTGGCGTCGGTACTCGGTAAAGACCTACCGGTTTCCGAGAGACCTAGCAAGTACGGATCGCTCTATGGTATGTGTCCAGTTGCAGTACCGATTGAGCACTTGAAATTTGGCGCGCGAAACAGGTCGAATCTTCGTTCACGAGTACCAGCACAGCTTATTTTCCGGAAAGGTACAGTTGTAATACTATTCCCTGTAGAGAACTATGGAGAGAGGTTGAAATATATGATTTCACCTCGGTTTGGGTTGACTCGGGGGAGCCATGTTATACCAAGACAAACCACCGA
This sequence comes from Hypsibius dujardini, assembly GCA_001579985.1. Classification (NCBI taxonomy): domain Eukaryota; kingdom Metazoa; phylum Tardigrada; class Eutardigrada; order Parachela; family Hypsibiidae; genus Hypsibius; species Hypsibius dujardini. The sequence goes on along the minus strand of LRSR01005947.1, from coordinate 10,690 downwards.
CCGCCATTGCATTCGCCGACAGCGATCAAAGCGTAGGTGCTGAGTAGTGAGAAATAGTGCGTCTGCATATTAGGTGAGCCAATCCAGTGCCAGTGAGTGTCCACTGTCCCTGCGAACCACAGGCGTAGTGCGGCCCTCTGCACGTGTCGAGTGTGCACTGAACGTTCATGCGTTCATCCGTCCATCGGTCCCTTTGTCCTATCGTCTCTCTACCCCTCCGTTCCTCCGTCTCTCCATCCCTCTACCCTCCGCTCTCCGTCCCTCCGTCCATCGGTCCCTCTGTCCTACCGTCGCTCCGTCTCTCCATCCCTCTACCCTCCGCTCTCCGTCCCTCCGTTCATCCATTCCGCCGTCTCTCCATCTCTCCGTCCCACCACCCTCCGCTCTCCGTCCCTCCGTCCCTTCGTCCCTCCGCCTTCCGTCTCTCAGTCCCGCCGTCCATCTGTTCAACCGTTCCTGTGTTCCTGTGTTCCTCTGCTCCTCTGCTCCTCCGCCCGTGTCTCCGTGCATTCACTCGTCGGTCGATCCATCTGTCTATTGATCCGTCCAGCTATCCGTCTATCCGTTCTTCCGTGCATCCATCCGTTTGGTCGCCCGTCCTTTAATCCGTACGGCCACTTTTTCTTCCTTCGTTCATTCATCCATCCGTCCATCTTTCCATCCATTCGTCAATGGGTCCGTCTCATCGTCGGCTCACTGCCCGGCCGCGTGCGTTCATTCAGCGTCCGTCCACCCATCCGTCCATCTGCCCCTTCATCCGCTTCTCCATCAATCCATCCGTACGTCCGTCCATCATTCGACAATTCGCTAGTCGTCCTTTCGCCGGGGAACTTCACAGGCAGCAGCCGTTCGAGGCCGTCAATCGATGCGCTCGACGGTCGGACCAGCACCGGTCAGTGGGCAGTTAGTTACCTAAGGTTAATTTCAGGGGTGTGAATGGTCGGTCCGTGGTTTACTAAGCCGACCGACCGTCTAAAGTTACGGATAACCTCCCTCCCAGTTGCACATGTCACTAAGCGATGGAATGGCAAGTCGCCCAAAGAGATCGTCCAACCGTCTTTCTTGGGGCTCCCAATACAGACACGTCTTTTCATCAATATAACTAACTACTAATTAGTTAGCGGCGATAGAATCAGTTATAAAGATTACCCGATCCCGGGGCCTCGAAGAGTACTGACGGCATTGTGCCGCGTAGTACCAGGTAATACCGTGACGCGAACCGCACGAGCGTGCCGTGTCTGTCGAGCCACCGCGTAATCAAATTTGCGCGAGCCTGGATGAAACTCCACTCCACCCGTAATAGTTCTCTCCTTTCAACTTTCAATCACCGCTCAAAGGCAAAATATTTCCACGACACGACACGGCATATCCTCTTCCCCCTCGCATCTATACCCGCGCATGACTGCCCCGTTTTCCCGCTGCGAGCGAGCGACCCAGGCACCCACCACACGGAGCTCCTTCCATCACCAATTACCGTGAAAGCTATTGATTCCCACCATCCGGCCGAGACTCGACACTCCGACAATGCACGACCGCAAGACACACGCCACACACCGAGTCAGATAGGCCATTTTTAGGGTGAAAATCATTGAAAAGTACCCTCTCTCTCTCTCTCTCTCTCTCTGTCTGTGTCTGTCTGTCTGTGTACGGTGGCGTGGCCTTCCGTTGTTCATCCCAATTCCTGTGCACTGTTCTGTGTAGATGTCAATGTCAATGTCAGCTCTCATCAAGAGAGTGCATGCCTCTCCCGTGGCGTTTGTGTCTGGGGGGGGGGAGAGACCTTGAAAATTGGTATAGGATGAAAAAGAGCATGCAGCAGCAGGTGACAGACAGTGTGGAAAAGGAATTTAATTGAGAGTTGTGTGAGGGTGACGCAGACAAATTCATTCAGGGTACACACACTCACACATGCGGAAGTCATTATGGGAACTCTTGAAGGTGAGAGACTCCTGTATCCCCCGGGGTGGGGCACCTACATATATCGGCTTTCTCGTTTCCGGTGGTTACTTCGGGGATGAGGAAATTGGGCGTTGTTGTGTGTGCGGCGGGACTCTTCTTTCTTCATGCACCGTTGTCGTAGAAATCACATCAAAGCTATCCTAACTTATGCATTATTCAAGACTCTTAGTTTCATGAAAATCGTCACATAGCTTGACTGCTCGTAATTTTTGTCTCTCTCCTGCAATTCGAAAATTGTTATATAGCGAGGAAGATTTGAGAAATCGCGACAGGATGACGGGCGACGACGTATGGCAAGATAAGAGCTGGAAGATCCGCTCGAGGGACTGGATGTTGCCGGCGAACTTTCCTGCCCGCTCGACGCACCCGATTCGGATCGCCAGACTGGATTGGAGGTATTATATCTACTGTAGTAGATGTGTACAAACACAAGCACAGACACAGACACAGACACAGACACAGACACAGACACAGACACAAGACACAGACACAGACACAGACACAGACACAGACAATCAATCACTATATGTTTTATTTCTGAGCACTCAATTTCTCATGAAAAACCCAATTTAGTTTGGCAAATCTTACACTTCGGCGCTGAAGTCTTTAACTTAAAACAGGAAAATTCCATTAGAACAGCGCGGCTATATTTCGGATACCTGAACCTTGATTGGTTGGTCTAATTACTTAACGTCGCATTGCACCGGAGATAACTCTCCGCTCGAAGCAGCGACACTTTCTCGATAAAAAAACCCGAAGGCAACATAAGCAATGGGTAAAAAATAAGAATGGCAATAGGACGGGCAAAAATGAGAAAATGAAAATCAATTCTAGTACGCGATGTATTCACACGTGGCAAAAACCTCAGGCCGACCGAATTAAAGCCAACTTTTTACCGGTGCTCTGCCAAAATGGGGTGGTCGGAGTTTGAGTCATTTTGGCCGATGCGTGCAGCTGTATTTGACCAAAGCTGACCACGCAGTCTTTGCTCAGTCGATTAATTGATTGACTTTGAATTAATTTAGCGATCCTCTCTCTTGATTGATTTTTTGCGGAGAACGTGTGATGAGTTGACCTTTGATGCCCACGAAAGTCCGCGTCCTTTTTATATTATGATTCCCGTAGTACTGGTGTTAAATCAATGAATCAAGCACTGTGAGTAACAGCGGCAAGTTTAAACGAATCGGTTGCTTGATTCGATTTTGAGTCGATTTAGTTATTATTGTCGCATGGTATTACTTTACTGGAGGGTCCAAAAATCGGCACCAAACCTTCCCGATTGTACAGTACGAGGTAAAGGCCGTTAACCAGGCCGGTTTTTTTCAACGTTGATTTCCCGGCGCTGCAGTGCTGCCATGCCATAGCAGATGGCTTGAAAACATTCAGAAAAATTCTCTGACCCATTTTGGTTTGTTCCCTAAGCTTCACGGTGGAATTTGAGTGAAAAAAAGGAAGGGAAGAATCTCAATGGAGAAGTGTGCAAGCAGTCCGGTAGAGGCGCCACTTCGGTTTCTTATGCGCCATCGTTTCCTTAAAAACGATTTATGCGCCACCTGCTGGCCTGCCGGCCTGGTTAAGTTACGATTTCTAAGACCGACTGGTTAACGGCCTTTACCTCGTACCGTATGCTCGCGATCTCAAGGGACAACGAAGCCCCGCCTCCCTCGGTATGGCCCTGCACTCGATTGAACGTCAATCGGATTTACTGTTCTCTGATTGGCTCATTTCGTACAGCTTACTCATTGTGCTCGATCGATTGATTGTGCAGTCGTGCTTTTCCGTGTAATTATCCCTACAGTGGTAATTTGGTGAACAGCACTGAATAGACACGGCCCGGGTTAGTTAAAATTCACGGGTAGGGCAGAAAAGTGTCCCTTGAGATCGTGAACTTACGGGTATCTTCGAAATTTAAGCGGAAGCACTAAGCATCAAATGAAACATGGAGCCGAATCATTGATTGATGAATTGCGCAGAAGAAACTGGTCGGAAGAAAATCGCAGCGGCTCGACAAAAGCCAGCTGCGCTCATCCATCGCGATTGGCTGTTGCTGGGACAGCCCCACCTGTGATTGGCTTTGATTGGCACATTAAACTTCGGCTGCTTTTTTGATTGATTGATTTGCGTTTAATCAGCCAATCACATGTGGCATTCAAAGGCCCTCGCTAACCGAGAACGCCTGCATTCGCTTCAAAAATCTCAGATTCAAGCTTTTGATTTTTTCGCTTGAAAAAGGAATTCTGTGATTTCCACCAGGAAAACACCGAGCGTACGTGATTACCCTTTCACATTTTTTTTTCCACAATCCGGCATCTGTTCGTCATCCGATCCAAGCTTGCTCTGAAACTGCGGATTGAACGGACAGACTTTGTCACTTAATTTTGGATTTGTTATTGTTTTTGGCTGCCATTTTTTATGCTGCCTCGACATGTGACTCCACGTTGAGTTGATTCTGCTTTCCCTTGCGGAATTCCTCCACCCCTTCAGCACCCCCGACAATGTAAATCATTTGCTCATTTGAAAACGGGGGAAACGCTTAAAATATTGTTGCATTTAAAAGCTTTATTTCTCAAATGGATCAAAAGCGGTTTTTGCAGTTAAATAAACTGCCATTTTATTTCAGTTAGAGCAGTAAAAGCAGAAAATCGAGTTGTTTAAATCGAGCTGCTGTGTGCGTGTGTTTCAGGCAAGCCGGAATGAGGAAGCTCCAGCAGAAGGGAGGCAAGCTCAAGGGAGACTCCGCCGACAATGTGCAGGTGTTCTGCCGCGTTCGCCCGCTCCCTCCGGCCGCAGAACGGTGCATCCGCCGCGTGGATGATCGGACGATCCAGTTGAGCGCGCCGTCCGCGGCGGCGAGGAATGCCCTCGGCAAGGATACGCTGTATAAGTTTGAGTACGCTTTCGACGAGGACGCCAGCCAGACGGAGGTGTTTGAGGATGTGGGCTTGCCGTTGGTGCGCGACCTCATCCAGGGGAAGAATGGTGAGTCTCGGGGGAGGGCTGGGTGAGATGATGAATGATCGGAAATGGGAAAAACAACGTTGCTGGCCAAATTAGGCCACTTTCTGGGCGCTACACGTGGCCATAATATAGCGCTAACCGAGTTAGGCCATTTACCTCGGTTGGCCTGCATTGTCCGAGATAAATGGCTCAACTCGGTTAGCAAGGTAATATGGCTACGTGTGTAACAATGACCAACTGGACAAAGTTGGCTGCAACGTCGAAAAGAGTTTTTTATCGGTTAAATTGATCCTTTCCAATGGTTAAGGATATGAAAAAAATACATTTTTGTTAGCAGAAATTGATTGAAATCATACACAGGCACAAGCAGGGAAAATTTCAAGTCAATGAAAATTCATCGTTCTAATCAAGGGATCAATCAATCGAGCGTTTGTGCTACATCTGTTGGCGTTCAATTTTGACATTTTTTTGTCTCGAGGTTTGGTTGGCGGTTTAGTTTATTTGATAACAAACTGATGTGTTTACACGAGGGTTTGGACGCTAATTAGCCGGCTCCGAAATCGAAATTTGAGACTGGCCTGACAAAAGGCATTAGTTGGTTGATTAGAGCTCTGCCCGCGATCAAACAATCAAGGCCTAGGTTTTCTAGATCAGCTTGATTAAGCTGCGATTTCGGGGCTTCCTAATCACAGTTTGAACGTGTCTTTCACTTGCTTAGTACTTCAAAACTGATCTGATTTTCCTTGCAGGGCTTTTGTTTACCTACGGAATCACATCTTCCGGCAAGACCTTCACCATGCAAGGCCGGCGGGAGCAGCCGGGAATCCTTCCCCGCACCTTGGACACCCTCTTCAACACGGTCCGTCCCAACCTAGCGGCCAAGTACACCTTCAAACCGGACCGACTGAACGGCTTCGACACCCAGTCACCGATGGATTCGTTGCTTGAGCGTCAGCGGGCGGAACGCGATGCCGGGAAGGTGATACGAACCCGGGGACGAGCGAAAGACGCGGAAAATGAGTTCAGTGGACGTCCGCAAGAGGATGGGGCAGTGCAGGGGCTGGATGTGGACTGTGAATACTCGGTGTTCGTGTCGTATGTGGAGATCTACAACAACTATGCGTATGACTTACTTCAACCGGATGTTGGGGAAGGCAAAATGTAACCTAAGAGAGACATCAATGAGTTTCTCCAGTTGCTCTCTGTTTGTTTGGCTGTTCGTCCGTCTGTCTTTCTGTTCTCCGTTTCTGTGTCTGTCCATCTGTCTGTTTATGTTTGCCTTTCTGTCTGTTTGCTTGTCTGTCTTGCCTTCGTGTCTGTTTGTCTCTTCATGCCTGTCTTCCGGTCGATCTGCCTCTCTTTTTCTTTGACTGTCGACCTGCCTACCTATTTGCCTGTCTCTTTTCTTGTCTGCCTGCCTTTCTGTGTATTCTTTTGCTGAATCCGATTCTGTGGTCCCCCCAGCCTTCATTAGCTGTGGCGCAAGCTCGTTAGCTGACAGTGAGGTTGCTTTTTTAGTCTGCAGTCTCGCCTGCTTCGCGAAGACAACACCGGGCACATCTACGTTGCTGGTGCCACCGAAGTGGAAGTGCTGACTGCGGATGAGGCGCTGCGTCTGTTGAACCGAGGACAGAAGGCTCGTCGCATCGCGTCGACTCAGTTGAATGCCGATTCCAGTCGCAGTCACGCCATCTTTAACGTCAGACTGGTACAGGCACCGCTGGATGAGACCGGCCAGTCTATTGTGCAGGAAAAGGACATTGTTCAGGTCAGCCTGCTGTCGTTGATTGATCTGGCGGGAAGTGAACGGACAAAGCGAACCAACAACGAGGGAGATCGTCTCCGCGAAGCCGGTAGGACATTTCGCATGAGCTGTTGGTAGGGATGGCAAAACCAAGTTAGTTTACTTAGATTTGTCATTCCTACCTTTTGGGTCATGCCCGGATTCTTGTGCTACTTGAAATTATCCCTTAAATCTCAGTAGCTTGAGTTGATGGAGATTCGTTAACTGAGTGAGACTGACTGACTATTGCTTGGCAGGCAATATCAACGCGTCGCTGTTGACGCTGCGCAAATGTCTGGATGCCTTGAGGTCCAATCAGCAAGGCGAAAACTCTGTCGAGGTAACCAACATTTCCTTCATTGGAAACGAAAAAAAGTTCTTATTTAATCTTCCCATCTTCATCGGAACGCAGATGGTGCCGTATCGTGAGTCGAAACTGACGCATCTCTTCAAGTCGTACTTCGAGGGAGAAGGCAAGGTCCGCATGATCGTATGCCTGAATCCCGCCGCGGAAGAATACGACGAGACCACGGTACTGATACAATTTGGAATCTTTGGTTTTGATCGTGATTTTATTGGCTTCATCGTATTTTTTCAGCACGTTCTGAGGTTTGCCGAATCTGCCCAGGACATTCAGGTGACGCGGGCACAACAGGTTCGCTTCGACCAGCTGGGCTTCACTCCGGGCCGCCGTGCCGCCGCCGCTGAGTCCAAGAAACGCGCCAAGGAGAATATGGAACTCTTCACCGAGGAGGAGACGATCCGTCAGCACCGTGTCAAACACATGTCGTTTAGTCGGACATTTGAGATGTTCCCCTCCATCAAGGTATGGAAATTCAGGAGGTGAAGTTGGACGAAAGGTGAAGTGAGACGATTACACAGAGACTGACGTACGGTCGGGCGTTCGGACGGACAGACCAGGCAGGCAGACAGGCAGAGATACCATTTTGTAGATCAGCAGCATGGTTTAATACGATTTCGTGGGCAAGTCTGAATTGGGTCATTTGGGAATTCAGCTGAAAGGACATGACGATGAGATGACCTTGCCGGCACTCGCCCGCTTTTTGGATGACCGCATCGCTCGCCATAAAGCCGTGCTAACTTCCTTAAAGACACAAGGTACGGGGTGGTTACTTCCTGTCTTAAACAAGGCTGTCCAAACTCAATTTTTGTGTTCGTCTGTGACTGCTTTTCGGTTTCTCTATGTATGTGCCATTTGTCTGTCTGTCTGTCTGTCTGTCTGTCTGTCTGTCTGTCTGTCTGTCTGTTTGATTGATTGATTGATTGACTGATTGACTGATTGACTGACCCTTCATCTATCGAACTACTTCACCTGCACATTGTCCGTGTTTCTGCCTGTGTTGGTCTAAAAGTTGATCATTCTTTTAGTTTGGAGCGAGATTTTTCTTGTGAAATTTCAGAAGTGGAATTCGTTGGCCACCTGAAATCGTTGTGCACGGAAAAGGACAATTATCGTAGGGTAAGACAGTTCTTGTTCTTGTTCACTAGCCATTTTTTCACCGCCTTTTTCTTCTTCCGTTTGTTGTTCCAGGAGAACAATGCTCTGCGAATGCGTCTGGAAGAACGAGAACAGTTGAATTGTCAGTTGGAGAAGGAACTGGACGAGCACATTCGCGTACGGGAGGAGCTTCTGCGGCATTCTACGCTGAGCGAACAGGCCAAGGTGGATCTCGTGGGACGGCTTCATGAGACCGAGTATGCGGCCAGCCAGGAGAGAACGAAGCGTCGGAAACGCGAGGCGAAACAGCGAGATAAGGAGAGGAAGAGCGCTGATCGCCGCCGGGAAGAACTGGTAGGAAGCAACGATACTTCGTGTTTACTCTCATTTATCCGTTTGTTTCTGTGTCTTATCTGCTTGCCTACGGTTTATGCCTGTATGTCTCAATACGTATGCCTGCATCTATCTCGGTATATTTCTGTCTGTATCGAGTTATTTGTTTGTCTTACTTGCCTTAATGACAACCTGTCTCATTTTAGCTGTCTTTGTCCTGCCTAACAGCATCTGCATGTTTTATTGTGTTTTTTTTTACTGAATGTCCGTCTTCCTTTCTTTAATGCTTACATGCCTTGTCCTGCATGTTCTCCGTCTGTCTGCCTAACTGTCTTGTCCGTCCATGTGCTGTCTACCTTGCTGTTCTCTGGGAGCATGTCGGTCTATTTGCCTGTCTGTCTCTTTTTTTCTATGTACGTCTGTCTGTCTCCCTGTCTGTCTCTGTTTCTCTAGATGTACGTCTGTCTGTCTGTCTATCTGTCTCCCTGTCTGTCTCTGTTTCTCTGTATGTACGTCTGTCTGTCTCTTTTACAGTCTCTCTGATTGGCCGTGTCTTTGTTTTTCTGTGTGACACCTTATTCATAGGTTTGGTGTCATTCTTTTTTAGGAGCAAGAGAAGCTGCAAATTCGTGACGCCTACCAGCGTGAGCTTGACAGCGGACAAGAACGGCTCCGTCAAATCGGTGGCATTCTCAACGGTGACGGTGGCGAATTTGCTGGCTCGTCCTCGGATGGATCCTCGCGCCGTACCGCCACGACCGCCTTCACTCCATCAGCTCCATTTCAATCCTCAGCCACCAGCACCTTGAGCGGGGAATCATCTTACCATCCAGCCGCATATGCCAAGTACCGCCATGCCGGAATGAAGACTTCTAGCCCCCATGCCAATCAACTTCACCGCTCTGCCACTAAGGTTGGTTTTTCATTTGATCCACTGGAAGGTTAGGTAGCACGTAGCGCCATCTCCAGTGGCCTTTTCCTTCTTATTTCACTACACCCTGGTGTAGAAGGGAAAATGCATAGCTCTGAGCAGTTTTCACGACCGTGCCTTAAGCATGCCAGGGATTGCAAAGGGTAACAAAATTTTGCTTATTTCTAAAGTAATGAGTTTTGACAGTTTGGTCTAGATTTAGACTATGGGTGGTTATCTGTTAATGTATTTATTGTTGTGGTGAGTGTTGTTGGATGGAATTAGTAAACGAATCGCTTGGCTACGCGAGCTCTCATTTGTGGGGAATAGTGAGACAATTGGCGCGCCATAATTTTGCGTTTTTGCGATGTCTGGCTTGCCATCCCAAAATTTTCTGAGACAAATAGCGTGAAATACTGTTTTTCGACGGATTGAGAAGAGATATCCTTAGTGTTTAAGCAGGATCCTCAATACGGTAATGCTTGAAATCTCACGGCCATCTCCCTGGAACGGTGGAGTTACGAATCTATACGCAATAAAGTATACTTGTGGTAGCCTAGTAATGCATGTTTCCCTCGTACTGTCTAGTTGCCTATTCTACTATACCGGCCTAGCTAGAGTCTCTCTCCTCTCATTTTATTAGAGAGGATCGGCAAAAGAAGCTTTGCTTTATGCTTTATGCTTTATGCAGTAATGTCTTTAGAGTTTACTAAAACGTGGTATTTTCTATGGCCGGCTGTGCAAGTAATTCCGACATCGAATTGTCCGCTCGTCGTCGTTTTTACTACGAGCGGCGAGAGGGCAAGGAGCTCAAAAGGATAAGTTAAATTATTTGCAATACAGTTACAGCCTGTAGAAAATAAGCGCACGTACACGAGACTAAACTTCTCAATTTCCTTCCCTTATTCATTTGGTCTAGCAGGTCAGTTTGAGTGGATGTCATCCTCACTATAATTCATAGATCCGATTATGTCATTCTCATTTCGAGAATACGCTCGCAGATATTTAAGCTAATTCTCCCTGAGAAATGGCATGTTTTGACCGATATCATTTTTTAGTGCAATTAACATGACAATCGCCCGTGCTGTTGAGCATGTTCTGTAAAGATGTGATGACGAAAGACAAGCTGCTGCAAAATAGTTGAAAGGATTCTTCAAATTTGTCCTGTTTAGAAATTCCTACCGCCGGCCTCCAATCAGCGCTACGCCCTCGGGCTCCCCCGCGGCAACGGCAGGGTCCTCGAGCAGGTGTCCCGCCATCGCACCCCTATGGGGACGGTCCTCAGCAG
>LRSR01005946.1:0-13487 GCA_001579985.1 Hypsibius dujardini | reverse complement strand
GAAAATTCAAGTACGACATAAAATTACCTTTACGCTTATAACTAATTGTCAAGCCAACGCACAAAACATGCCGCCTTTACTGGTAAACTGGTATTTTATGTCGTACTTGAATTGTTGTCACAACACGACACAGCTCCAGGCTTTTAGGATGGGTTAGTTCCTGATCAAACGTCATTGGAAACCACTGCAAAAATTATAAAAGACCAGATATTTTTGCTTAAAATTCATCATTCGAACTTGACTTTACACAAATTGTGCTATTTGCTTCACTTCTTCGTCCTATATCACTAGTGAGAACTACGTAAGCCTTCAGGGACCTTTTTCATTGAGATATTCCCTCTACAATGTAGTGTTTGGCACAATTTCTAATAAATGCCACTTTCTGATTATTTTTGCAGGTTCTCAACATCAAATACAATGAAGTTTCTGAGCCTGTTCCTCCTCTCTGTATGCTTGTTGGCCGCAATCAGCATTGAGACGGCGTACGGCTGGACTCACAACGTCCCTTGTGACGTGGACTGCGGTAGAAGCATAGCTGAGCAGGACCAGTGTTGCCGTGCTCATGGATTCAGCGGAGGACACTGCCATGGTGGATCCTGGAGTTGGTGCCAGTAATGGAATAATTAAGCTTGAATTGCTTTTTGAAGTCTCTCCTTTAAACTTAAGCACTTTACGCAATGGCTGAGACTGTCGATGTCATCTACACAACAGTTTAACATGTTACCATTTATAGCATTGTATGTTCCATAAAACAGAACTGTTGTTTCATATAAAATGAACTCTGAGAATTACCAGTGATATCACCAGTGAGTACTACGTAAGCCTTCAAGGAGCGTTTTCATCGAGACATTCTCTCTTTAATGCAATATCTGGCACAATTGCTAATAAAAGCCATTTCTGGGCATTTCTGCATATTCTCAACAGTTTCGGCGCGACACCAGTAAAATCTGGTCAAAAAAACTTTATCTTCTTTTAACGACGAAAATTGATGACTTTTGATGATTTAAACTGTACGATGGGTCCGTTGGTGATAAAAAAAGACACCAAAATCACCACTAAGACAGTGTTGGTAGCGACTGGCGATTTCTTAAGGCAAAAGGGGCGGTGCTCGACGGGCTCAGTTATTGGCTTCTGAGAGGCCATTGGCCAGTTGACAGAGCAACGCGCTGAGGGAAATGACCAAAATCAAGCACCCTTAAAAATACGCTCTAGCAATGCCAGAAAAACAATTCAAGACATTTTTTATAGTTGCTCTTCAGAACTTTTTTATTTAAAAATATCATTAACTTTAATTTGCCCAATGTTTTCAGCGTTCTCATTGTTCCCGATGCTCTTAATGTTCTTAGTGATGCTAATGTTCCTGATGTTCTCAATGTTCTCCATGTTCTCAATGTTATGGATGTTCCCAACCTTCCAGGTATTAATCTTAATGTTAACAGCGTCCACAGTGCTGCCAATGTTCTCACTGTTCTTAATGTTCTCTACAGTTTACCGCTGTGTTGTTGTGGTTTTGTTGTTTGTCGCCTTGCTGAGCCGTGTTGGCTCAGACAGACAGATAGACAGACAAACAGTCAGACAGACAGACAGACAGACAGTCAGACAGACACAGACGGACGCCCTTCTGAATTTCCATTTTTTGTCCAAAAAAAGACCTACGCAGGCAGGAAAAAATACATGCTGAAGAAAGCAGATAAGATTACGACAAGAAATACATAGAGGTAAGATATGTTAATTATACGAAAAATAAGCGATACGAGCGCGTATTCAAAGCAAGCGTTGAAAAAAAGATTGCGGCTATCACGCCCAATTACGCAGAAATCTCCGAAAAAAAAGAACACAGATACGGGAATAATTATATAAAAAAAAGATAAAGAATAGATTAAGTGTATGTTCGTCGCTGTACACAGACAGAAAGGTGGCGCCTCCGTGCGGGGTAAGTGGAGAGACGGCGGAAAAAACTACCGGATAAAAGCAGACAGAACGGCGAATCACCAGGTGTGTCTCCCCCTTCACCCACCGGAAGAAGAAGGAAGAGCTTTGGAAATGGAACAGACGGGAGACGGGAACGCGGCGGAATCAGTAAGCACAAGTGTCTATCACGTGTGACGAGGAAGAAGGCAGGACCGTCTTCAGGTCTCTCTCAACGAGCAGCGGCGAAAAAGGGATCGCTGGCGAAGGGGTCGCTTGACGCCGGGGCCAAGTGACTGCTCGTGGCCATCGAGCCGAATGGATTAGCGGTGGCGCCGCCTGGAAGAAAATCAAAATAGGAATTGACAGCTAGGCAGGCAGGCAAACAGACAGGCAAACAGACAGGCAAACAGACAGGCATACAGACAGACAGACAGTCAGGCAGACAGTCAGACAGGCAGACAGACAGTCAGGCAGACAGACAGACAGACAGTCAGACAAACACTTGCCTGAAAAGCCAAGTGCGGGAGGAGTGCCTTGAGTGGTACGTCTCGGAGCAGCCGGCGGAGGAGGAAGAGCACCAGCAGCAAACGTCCCAACCGAATTGGAATGCCCCAGCGGCCGCGGGGGAAGAACCGGCGGGGAAACTCCTCCCGCGCCCATGTTGAAGTTGCCCGAAGTGGTGGACACACGCCGCACGAGGTTGTGTTGCATTTGAGCAGGGGAATGCGCGTAGTCCAAAGAAGACGTGATTGAGCTGTGATTGGGCGGGCTGACACTCACCGACAGTCCCATGGCTGAGGGGGTCACGAAGAAGGGGTCCACGGTGGTGGCGGCCGGAGTGATGGTGATGGGTTCGCCTCGCAAGTCCCCGATGGTCGGCTTCAAGGGCTGCGGAAAATGGTTCTTCGTGGTTTTCTCCGAGCGGGGAGCGCCAAATTTGAGGATATCCCCGAAAAGTTCCGGGCCGGTGGAGAAGGGATCAATCATCTTCTTCTCTTCCTTCACAGGCACCTGAAACAGACAACACTCAAGACTGTGCCTAACATGCAGTGTCTGAAAGTATGTCCGAATTGCTTGTCTGTCTGATTATTTGACAGATAGATATTCGTCTGTCTATTTGTCTGTCTATGTCTGTTTGTATGTCTGTCTGTCTATATGTTTGTCTATTTGTCTGTTTGTCTGTCTGTCTATTTGTCTATTTGTCTGTCTGTCTGTCTGTCTGTCTGTCTGTATGTCGGTCTGCATCTGCGTAATGGTTTGTTGTCAAAACTAACCGGAGCAGGAGGCGGGGGATCAAACACCGAAAACGAATTCTCCGGAGCCGGGGAGGTGGTGACACTGCTCATGCCGAAGATGTCCACCGGAGGCGAGGAGAAAGAGCTCGAGTTGAATGATCCAAAAGGATTGCTGCCAGCGTCAGCCAAGCTGGAAAAAGCGTTGATTGAGAACGTAGTCTGCTGCATCTGTTGAGCCATTGGATTGAATAGCGAGTTGGGAGGAGTGGCCGGCACCGATCCCCAAGACTGCTGACTGTGTTGAGTGGCGTAGACTGCAATATGAAAACCCGGTGAGACAAAGATCCCAGTCTAAAGCGTAAATCCTTGCCTCCCTCCAATGTCTCTCGGTGCGCATTTAAGTCGGCCTGCCTGCCTGTCCTGTCTGTCTGTCTGTCTGTCTGTCTGTCTGTCTGTCTGCGTGCCTACCTCTCTGTCTATTTGTCTGGCTGTGTGCCTGTACGTCTGTCTGTCTGTAAGTTATCTTGTCTGTCAGTCTCCATCCCTGCCTGCCTTAATGTGTCTGTTGGTTTTCGCGTCTATCTACCTGGTTGAGCGGAAAAGTTTGGAATAGGCACAGACTGGCGAGGCACGACCGCCGGTGGCGCTGCAGACACGGTATTCGGGAGCTGACCACCATACTGGACGAGAGTATCAAATGGGTCCGGAGTGATGGTGCGAACACTCTGCGGGGAGTTTCCACGACCCCAGGGATCGGACGAGCTGGAGGCGTTCGACGCATGATCGTCCCCACCGAAATCAGCCCAGGCCTGTTCCGCCTGCGTGTTCATAGAGTCCATCTGCTGAATACCCTGGATGACAAACAATCGGTCTAACTAAAAGTCTACTACAAAGGTAAACTAATAGTAACGCCAAGGATAGTTACGCAGTCAATCAACCGGACGAGCAGACAGCTAAGCATCTACAGTGACTGACGAGTGACAGTTGAAAGCGGAACCAGCAACCAGGCATGAAGGCAGACAAGAGAGGTGCACATATCAATAGTCAGACAGACAGAAACAAACAGACAGACAAACAGCTAGGCAGACAGACAGACAGACATACAAACAGCTAGGCAGACAGACAGACAGAAAGACAGATAGACAGACAAACAGCTAGGCAGACAGACAGGCAGATATACAGACATTCAGTCAGACAGGCAGTCAAGTTTGCATGTCTGAAGGCTCTTGCTCTGTGTGGAAGGGCATGGCACCCTTGGCACATGGGGGTACTAATGGTATTACCTGTGACAGACTGAAGAGCTCATTCTCCAGATCAAGCAGATTGGCCTCCGCGTGTCCGTTGTTCTGGAGCGTCTAAATTGAGGGACAAGCAACAAAAAAAGGACGTTTAGACAATTATCACACAGTTCAAGATCACCTTACTCGTACTCAACACGAGATGACCGTCAATGAGAAAAGGGCCTCGCGACCAAAAAACAAAACTCGCCGAGAAAACAGACAGGCAGCTAGACAGACAGACAGACACAAGCAGGCAGAAACAGTGACCTCCGCACAGTCAAGTGGCGCCTTTCAAGGTGTGAAGTGTGCATGCAAGGTGAAGACAGGGAGACAGACAGACACTTTCAGACATAACTGCGTCGCATTTGTTACCTGGGGCTCATTTTCCTTCTTGCTATCGCCGCTTCCGTTGCTCGCCGCATCGTCTTGACCCCCCTTCTTGGCGGTCTCAATTTCACGCTGCTTCAGCCGGTAGGCCACTTGGAAGAGTTCGTGAATAGCGCCGACCAACGCGTCCGCCTGCAAGGACAAGTCAGACAAAATAGGCATCAGCAAGGAGTCATCCACAGCCACTGACGATGCCAATGCCAACACTTGAAGGCATATTCAACAGCTTTTTGAGTTACGAGTTTATGAACGTTGCAGGTTCCAATGGCATATTATATGTCTGACTGAGCCTTCATACCTACCTACCTACCTGCCTGCCTGCCTGCCTGCCTGTCTGTCTGTCTGTCTGTCTGTCTGTCTGTCAGCCTGGATGTCTGTCTGGATGTCTGAAGGTTTGAATGTCTGAATGTCTGTCTGTCTGTCTGTCTGTTTGTCTGGTCTGGCTGGTCAATCTGCCTCATAATATGTTCACTTACAGACTTGTCAGCCACTTTGACTGCGGCAAACCGGTGGCCGCTGTCGGGAGTGCCGTACACATAGCCAAACGATCGTTGATCCGAGGGATCGCGCCAAATGTAGGAAATCCGTGCCACGGCATGTTGATGCATGGCAATCTGCAAAAGAGCAAGAGCGAGAGAACGAGTCAGAGCGCGGATGAGACGATGGTGACTGGGGGAAAAAGAAGACAGACAACAGACGTCAGAGCAGACAACACGATCGGCGACCGGTCGACCAGGCCACTTGAACACTTGGACAAACACCGGAGGTGATGATTAGATCACCCCTCAACTGGACGACAGTGTACACGGTGGCAGGTAGAAACTTTCAGGACATCCAGACACGATAGAGAAGCTTGCAGGCAGCCAGGTCAACACTAACGGACAATTAAGCAATAAAGAGACGGATAAACAGACAAAAGAAAAGCTCACACAGCCAGACAGCCAGACAGACAACCAGGCAGACAACCAGACAGACAGCCAGACAGACAGACAACTAGACAGACAACCAGACAGCTAGAGAGATAAGACGTACAGTTCCCTTCTCGTCTTTGATAGTCAAGCCTGAGAGCGAGACGGCGATGCCAATTCGGATCTTGTGTTCTTTCTTGGTCTTGAGACCGTTCTTCAGTTCCAGCATGGCTGCCTTGCACATTTCATCTCCGCGAGCAGACTCCACGTCCTTGATCCCGATGAGCTTCCCCTTAAACTGAATCCCCTCGCCCTGGTACTTGAAGTCATCATCTTGTGAATTGCCTGTTAAGAGGAAAATAAACGTTAATCACCCAATCAATCAGTGGGTTACTGATTGTTTAAAACAGTGCTGCAAAATATCAATCAACTAATCAATTGATCATCTCTTGCATGGCTTAATCGACTGAAATACCAACGAGTTATTGTTGTTTAAATTGTCCTAAATACTTTGAAAACATATTCAAGCTTTAATTAATGAGAACATATTTTGTATGTGACTAGGCATAATTAAATTGGATTTTTTTATTGTGGAATTAAGTAGTCGTCGTGCTGGCACTGAAACCCGTGACCGAGTCAGCCATAAAACCACGAGCCACCTGTTGCTTGACAAACTTGTCAGGCATCAACCTCAACACGAAAAGCAATCATAAATCTTGCCACCCTTCCACGAAGGAAAAAATTGACGTGAGCGTACTCTCAAGTGATGGAGGGGTAATATTCGACGGCATACACAGCGCATCCGTGTTGAACGGTCTTATCAACCTTCAAGTGCTACTAAACATCCTTATAAATCGCGGCGATTAAATTCTTTTCCGAAAGATTGCCTCAAGAGGCTGAGGGACCAGGATACTCACACTGACCTATAGCAAAAACTGTCTGCCTGCCTGCCTGCCTGCCTGCCTGTCTGCCTGTCTGCCTGCCTGCCTGCCTGTCTGTCTGTCTGCCTGTCTGTCTGTCTGTCTGTCTGTCTGTCTGCCTGCCTGTCTGCCTGCCTGTCTGCCTGTCTGTCTGTCTACCTGTTTGTCTGTCTGGCTTGCGTCTACTTGTCTGTCGTGTCTGCCTGTGTGTTGTCTGTTGGTTCACCCATAACTTTTCTATTAGCCAAAACTGATTAAGTGGGCGTTCTAAAAATATGAATCCGAGAAAAAATATAATTATCAACACGCCTTTGTGGCGTCTCTCCATCCACGTGAATGAGGTCGGCGCCAGCATCGAAGCCTGACCACAGAGATCATCTGTGCAGCACGCACTGAACTTTTCTCCTCAATTTCTACATATTATTTTTTGTATTGTTTTCCGTGTTCTGTGTCAGCAACTGACAATAATCATGTACTCATCCGGAGTCTACTCTTTCTCAACGCGCTATACAAAAATATTTCCGACTAGGGCACCCGACGTTAAAATAAATTCGGGTTTCAATAAATTAAATAAATTAAATCAGCCGACGAGAAAAGAATCAGTAAATCGTGCCAGAAATAAATTAATTAAAATGCGCAATCAACCCCGCGGGGAATGTTTTTGTAATCAAAAAGATATAAGTTAATAAATAAGGCAGAGTTCAAACGTCTTCAACACACCACACTGCCTGCCTGCCTGCCTACCTACCTGTCTGTCTGTCTGTCTGTCTGTCTGTCTTGTCTGGATGTCTGTCTGGATGTCTGTCTGGATGTCTGCCTGGATGTCTGTGTGTCTGTCTGTGTGTCTGTCATTCTGACCGTCTCTACATGTTGTATCTGCCTCTGTTGTTGTTTGCGGTCTTCGCAGACAAGTCACGCAGCCAGACAAGACGGATAACCACAATTCAGACGAAAAAAAAACTCGAATTCCAAAAGTCCATCCGGTATTAGCAGGCAGGCGGGCAACCGGAGGCCGCTCCTAGTTTCCCCTGCACCCACCGACAGACAACCTCAATTCCTGCTAGAGCTCAATCACGACGAACCTCGGACTGCACACTACAGTACTGACTGGATGATGGCGGCTGAATTTGCCGGGTAAAAGTCCAGTTAAGACAACCATCGAACCAGGTGACTGCATCCGGTCACGACGCGACGACGCAGCGCTGAATGAACTCCGTCGAGTCAAGAGTGGCGAGTAAAAACAGACAAAAACCGCCACAAACAGACAGACAGACAAACAGACAGGCAGACAGAGAGACAGACAGAGAGACAGACAAGCAGTCAGGCAGACAAACAGACAGACAGACAGACAGACCGATCGGCAAAAAAACGATCTATTGAGGATCATTCAGACACATGACTGGACTATTAAATAATTGGAGTGACGGGCAAAACAAAAGACAACTAAACGATCACTCTTTCGTTGAAGAGCAATGAGATAGAAAAAAACGAGAATCACATGGTGTCCGGGGGCGACGAAAAATGTGAAGATCCGTCTCTTGGTCTGTCGCGACCGTCACGATATTGTGTCGTCGGAAGAAGCAGTGCACCAGGTGCGGCGTACCGGAAAGTCAACGACGGCTGAAAGAACTTGGAGGAGAGAAGTGTCATCATTACAGCACACCATTTTACTGCCTGAATGTGTCTCTGCCTTCCTGACTGGCTTCATCACCCCGACCGAGACAGACACAACGTGAAGAGAGACAACAGATACACACAAAAACATGCGCACGCGGCGCCGAACATTACACAACTCTCAGGCACGCAACAATTTGCGCGTTCCGGCTTTCATAACCGGCCACCGGAAAGATACTATTTTTCTCTTGAGAAATCGAAATATATCAACTGACGGGAGAAGATTATCGAGAATTTAATCAGTGAAGACGAAATTCGTTTAGCCAAAAACGTAGATTAAAATACCGGCAAAATATGTAATGTTCAGGCAAAAGCGCAGTCAAAGACAGGCGAGAAGCTCGAGAGACAGACGAATGATCTTGACCAGACAGTCCCAGGCAGACAGACAGACAGACAAACAAACAGGCAGGCAGACAAACAGGCAGGCAGACAGGCAGACAAACAGGCAGGCAGACAGACAGACAGGCAGACAAACAGGCAGACAGGCAGGCAGACAAACAGGCAGACAAATAAGCAGAGGTTCAGGCGATGAGTAAGGCAGACAAGCCCATCCACAGACAAAAGGCCAAATCCACATTCCAATAAGCCATCCGATTTCCGGGTAGAAAAAAAACTTGCTCCTTGGAATCGCCTGAATAAGCACATTCTTTGTTTACAAAATCTCCGTTTGTACACACTGCGGGGATTTACTTTTTGACCGTCAATCAGAGAGAAATCTCCCTGCCTGCCTTCCCTGTCTGTATGTGCCTGAAAAATCATGTCTCTCTAGCTGACGGGGCCCATTTTCACCCCGCACTATAAACGGTAAAACCAGGGGGCAGGGGGGGGGGCTTAAAACCAAACCGCGCGCATTCTTCAATCAAATCCTCTCGCCTTATCCAAACACGCAAACACAAAAAATGGGCCACGCACACATTTAAATATCTATTTGAGAGATTGAATTACCCGGTAGAGCGGATCACAAAAAAAGGTCCGAGGTGAGGGGGGGGGGAAATCGTTGATAAAAGACCGACACGCACTTGTCTGTCTGTCTGTCTGCCTGCCTGTCTGTCTGCCTGTCTGTCTGTGACGTCTGTCTGTCTGT
Organism: Hypsibius dujardini; assembly: GCA_001579985.1. Classification (NCBI taxonomy): domain Eukaryota; kingdom Metazoa; phylum Tardigrada; class Eutardigrada; order Parachela; family Hypsibiidae; genus Hypsibius; species Hypsibius dujardini. The sequence continues at coordinate 4,088 of LRSR01005946.1, read as the reverse complement.
CGGTTTCTCACTTCCGCCGTCGACGCGTTTTTCCATTTATTCAAAATATAAAGAAACAAACACAAAAAAAGCTCAACCGGAAATAAACTGCTGACCAGCCAGGAAAAATGAGAATGCGGCTGAGCTTAGTTCGGGGGGGGGGTGTGGCTTATGATGACGCATTTCTATTGAGGATTATGTGCGACTTAATTGCAAGTTTCCAAAATTAAACCACTTTCCCATAAAAAAGAATCGAAGCCTATTTTTGGGGAAAAACACACTTATACAATCAATCAATCAATCAACCGCCGAAATTAAAAATATGAAAAAAACCCAATCAATCAATCAATCAATCGATCGAGAGAAGAAACTACTAGTAATAGTCAATCAATCAAGCGAAGTTCTAGTCGACCAAATCGACAATCAATAAGAGGGAAACACATTTTAAATATATTTTCAATCTAAAGGCCAAATACAACAATCAACCGAACAGTCAATCAAAAAAATGAAATACTATTTTCCTGCTTCTTCAACCGGTCGCAGACAATTCGAACAAGCGGATCACTTGTCCGACCTCCAACTGCGCTCACTCCTTCTTATTACGCTCTCTCATCCTCTCGCGCTCACAACACTTACTCGCGATCTTCCAAACCCCGATCAAGTGGTATAATCGGTCAAGCACAGGCGCTTGTCTATAAACGCTAAGCACGCGTCTCGGTCTAAAGCTTCGTGTCTGTCTGCCTGCCTGTCTGGCTGGCTGGCTGGCTGGCTGTCTGTCTGTCTGGCTGTCTGTCTCTCTGTCTGTCTCTCTCTCTCTCTCTGGATGTCTGTGTCTGGATGTCTGTGTCTGGCTGTCTGGCTGTCTGTGTCTGGCTGTCTGGCTGTCTGTCTCTCTGTCTCTCTGTCTGTCTCTCTCTCTCTCTGGATGTCTGTGTCTGGATGTCTGTGTCTGGATGTCTGTGTCTGGATGTCTGAAAAATATCGTACGAGAGAACGAGATCGTACCTTTGTTGAAGGGGACTTTCCGGACACGAGTGAAGAGTCCACTCTTCTGTTTGCCTGCCTGAACGGGTGGCGATGCGGGTGAGGAAGAAGATGCGTCCGGCGAGGTGGGAGCAGCCGTAGCAGCGTCGTGGTTGGCCAGTGACGCAGACAACTGCGATGTGGCCGGCTTCTTCGTCATCACCACCGCCTCCTGCTGCTGCTTGGGGACTTGCGCGGCGTCGTCGTTGTCAGATCCGAAATTATTATCCAGCCGCTCCTTGATGGGTGCACTGCAAATGAAGAAAAAACGGCAATTCAGAATTTCCGAATATTTTGCCCTACCACCAAGACACTGGTCAACCGAGATATTGGGGCAAAATAAACGAGGAAAATCTCATTGGTCAAGCAGCGGGATTTTAGCCCTAGCGCAGCCGTAGAGCTCCCCTGACTGGACCAGGGCATTATTTCCAGTCGTGTTGGTACAGGGAAATTCACTTACGCCGCCGCATTGCCAAACTGCTTCGGGGTCTCACTTCCGACCGCCATACTTTCAAATAAAAGTTCAAATTTGTAAACCTCGAGAAAAAAATGGGAGAGATGGAGGGAGGAAAAACTGAAAGCGAGAGTTTGAGTGAAGTAGGTGACTTTTGAATGTGAAGCCTGCAGACGCGTAACGATCTCGCACAATTTGCCCCTTTGTCAATAAACAAAGCGCCCTGATAGCACACGCGGCAACAGGCTTGTGCTAACCGAGTTAAGCCATTACGCTCGTTCAACGCATGGCTGTTCTATTCAGCCCCGAGTTAAAGTGCTTAATTCGGTCAGCGCAAGATTTTTTGCCGCGTGTAGCACACGCTATCGCGGAATTTTAATTGCGACCGTCACGTAAGTAGACACGCGCCTTTGTTCTAATCAGTCAAATATTCCCTACAACTGCGTTACAGATTGCCCCATGGATGTTGATAACCCAGAAATGCCCCGTAACAGGCGGAAAAGTTGCCCCCCGTCAAGGGTCCAGACCGCGAGCTTCAACACATACGTCAAGCGCCCCATGCGCCCCTCTTCAAGGGTCCAGGTGAAAAATAGATTTCCAACTCACCCTCGCGATTTCCGATTCTTCCGCAGGGATAGATCCTTGGCGGTCGACCACAGTCCATCGTTTGTGCTGATATTTGAAGGCATGGCGTGAGATCTCGAGCGCAGGATGATAAAATAAAGCGATCCACCGTCACGGTGCTTCCTTGTGGGGGAAAAGGGCAAAGGGGCGGAGCGGGGGGGAAGGTCGTTGCCCTGAAGGGAGGAAACAGACACTCAGCACAGCGTGGGATAAAAATACGGGCTCTCCGCGGTGAGAGGGTTCGCTAGGAATTTAAAAAGTCGTTGGGAGGAAAAAAAGGGGAAAATTGTGATCGCGACGAAAATTGTGAGAGCGCAACGAACGGCAGCTGAAATGTTGTTGGTTGTGGTGTGTGAATTTGTGTGTGCACAGACAGAAGGTTTTTGCTTTGTCGAGAGAGAGCGAGAGAGAGCGCGGTGGCTGCTGTCTGCTGCTGTGTCTGTGTGTGATGATGGCCAGAAAGAGACAGAGAGATGTCTCACGCTGGTCAGTCAATTGCAGGCAGCGTGACGTGCATGCTCGCCCCTGCGCGCATCGCTCTCCCTCCTGCTGTGTCTCTCGTCGTGATTTTTTACGGATAAGGGGGCGGTCCTAGACAGGTTGGTCGCACGCGGTTATTGGCCGCTCAGTGGCCAGTGGATGGCGCATCGCGTACAGGGAAAGCGCCAAATTAAAACCCCCTCACGAAATAAGCACTGCAGCAAATTATTGTGCATAGAGAGACGAGTATATTAACCAAATAACTTTCGTCAACGCCCTTCAAAAAATTTTCAGTTGGAATTATAAATAGTTTTATTAAACTAGCTGCTTTGCATTCAGAAAATAGTCAAAATGTTATTTTGTGGAGACGTTCCAATTTTGCAGCTTCCTCACCCGCGTTGTTCGCGCTTGACCAGTGACCGAATATGACCCCCACGAGTCGTGCATGCATTCGAGTTTCCCGCCCAAATTTAACCAATTAATAAAAATGCAATTGAGTTCGCCAAATCAGCAGACCGCTTTATCCCTTCACCGCACTGCAAAAATCACAAGATCGCATCATCACATGCATTTGAACTCGCGCCCGATATTAATCAACCGCGAGTCATCATCTCTCTCTCTCTCTGTCTGTCTCTCTGTCTGTCTGTCTGTCTGTCTGTCTCTGTCTGTCTGTCTGTCTGTCTCTCTCTCTCTCTCTGTCTCTGTCTCTCTCGTGTTCCATTATCGCGATAACGATCGGCCTTGTGCCTCTTTTAGAGAGTTTGTAGGCCGAATCGTGAAACGATGAATGACCAACTCATGTGCGCACCGCACGGGGCGCATACCACAGACAACACATGCCAAAAATTAGAATGGGTGCGCCATCGCACACGAAACGGGGTGCGACGACCGAAATAAAAATACACACGTGGCAAAAATCTTGCGCTAACCGATTCAAGCACTTTAACTCGGGGACGGTGTACAAAAGCCATGCAACGAGTATAATGGCTTAATTCGGTCAGCCTAAGGGTTTTGCCACAGGTCAGAGTTACGCATTGCCCATTACAGACAGAAGGAAGTGTAAAGTGTTCGAAATGTGTGTTCGATTATGGTGAGCGATGGGGATGGGTGGAGCAGAGGTCGCTACACACTAATGGTAACGCGAAAAAGAAAAAACGGTTCCCTACTTATTCCAGTTCCATGAAATTCCACAATGGGTGAATTTGCTAATTCCGTCCTGCTCCCGTGGAATGGAGCTTGGAGTTCCATGGAATTCCACACGGGGTGGATATGCAAATTCCGCCCTATTCCCGTGGAATGGAGCTTGGAATTTTATGGAATATAGCTTGGAAATCCATGGAATGGAGCTTGGAGTTCCATGGAATAGAGCTTGGAATTTTATGGAATATAGCTTGGAATTCCATGGAATGGAGCTTGAAATTTTATGGAATATAGCTTGGAATTCCATGGAATGGAGCTTGGAGTTCCATGGAATAGAGCTTGGAATTTTATGGAATGGAGCTTGGAGTTCCATGGAATGGAGCTTGGA
>LRSR01005944.1:0-22608 GCA_001579985.1 Hypsibius dujardini | reverse complement strand
AGATAGATAGATAGATAGATAGATAGACAGACAGACAAACAGCAGGCAAACAGAGAGACAGACAGACAGACACGTGTTTTCACTTACCAGAATAGCTGTCTCCTCGAGAACCAGACGAGCCTCTACCACTACTTCCGGTCACGCTCGGCGATCCACCCATCGGTTCTCCGTTGATCTGAATAACTGCTGGGCCGTAGTGCACGTTATGCGACTTGAAAAACTTATCGTCCACAAACACGTCAATCAAATCGCCCAACGACACTTCGGAGTTTGCACCTGCCTTCGGCCGCTGCTGTTTGTGCATTGGAGAAGCTGCTGGATCATACTTGGGTTCCGGGTCCGAGTAGTTCCGTGGAGCGGGGCTTTCCGAATACGACGAAGAGTCCGACGGATAGAATGACTCTTTATGGCTCCAGTCCGGTCCGTTGAACTCGCTGGCTCGAGCCATGGCACTTTGCCGGGATAGCTGGGGAGCTTTAGTGGAGAAGGAGGCTCCCTGTCCGTGGCTGCCGAAATTCAGGTCAACCGCCTGGGACACCGGCACCGATTGCATTTGTCCGCCAATTTGGAAGGACATTTCGTCAATCAGGATAGAATTTCGTAACTTCCAGGCAAGCGCTTCCTAATCAGATTCAGACAATGAATTCTACGTTGATTCGGACTAACTTCTGCAACGTCTTCGGAATAGTTTCAGACAAGATTTAGACAAGTTCTAACTGGTTGAATTCAGACAAGCAATTTCTGTCTGGAATCAGCAGCCAACCAAACTAGCAAGAGGCTATTAAAAAAAGTTCATGAAGACACAAGGCATGAGTGACACAAGGCAGAGGCAGTGTCTACTAAATGTCATCACACTCTATGGAAGCGTAGAAGGGAGTTAGTAAACACTGACGAAGTTAATATTTTGCGAACGACTCATTTAGGTAATAGGTAACCGCACCGTGGACTGCTGATTGCCGCACCGGAAATAGGAAATTTTTGCGCTGCCTCAGCGGTTATTTGTTTGTGTGGGGGCTTGCGCACTGTTTATTTTAGCTTCCCACGCTTTTATGCCTTAGTATATCGTCGGCCACTTGCGGGATCACCTTCACGCATCATTTGGAAGAAGTGTGTCCGTTGATTATAAAGGTGAAAGTATTGCTTACGAATGGCAGCCAGCGCTGATGCACAGCATAAACGCTTAGACGATACGTCAGCATAAGTGACAGACAATGAGACTGACAGGCAAGCAGACAAACAGATAGACAGACAGACAGACAGACAGACAGACAGACAGACAAACAGACAGACAGACAGGCAGACAGACAGTCAGTCAGACAGTCAGACAGGCAGACAGACAGACTGTTCAGTGGCTTAATTGGTTATTGTATCTGGGGACCCACCATAAACTCTCCAGGAAAAAGTCAAAGGTATCATTAATAACCCTGAAAGTTCCGGGGCGGTGTTCCCCGGATATAATTAAGGGATTTTTTTCCGAAAGCCAATTATTCCCTGTTAGTGGAAGATTAAGCGTGACTAGACTTTTCATTCTTCCCGTGTCCTTTTGCATTCCTTTCCGGTTGATCTGCAGCTTAACCTCACACCCCCATCAACGTCACATGCAGGACATTGATTTTTTAGTCTCTTCTGTTGCTCGGCTTAATTGAAAGCTGAGAGGATGACATTGTCGGATAATTAGATTAGCCGACCAACGAAATCCACAGACGGATGAGAGCAGGCAGGGCCAAAATAACCGGCGGGTTTCCTTGTGTATATGCATCCGTATCCTGTGGCATGCTGTTTGATCCCTTTGACGGGAATTAGATTTGTTCGCGCGGGCTTTCAAAAATCCCCCCCCCATGAAAAATGGATTGAAGGGAGAAATATCATCTTATACTATGCAGATGGTTGTAGTGCTTACATGGTATTTTCTGATTTGGAAGAACATGTTATAGATGAGCGCTTCTGACTGGATTCAGACAACGACTTCTGACCGGATTCAGACAACGACTTCTGACCGGATTCAGACAACGACTTCTGACTGGATTCAGACAACCAAACTTCTGACTGGATTCAGACAACGACTTCTGACTGGATTCAGACAACGACTTCTGACTGGATTCAGACAACGACTTCTGACTGGATTAAGACAACGACTTCTGACTGGATTCAGACAACAACTTCTGACTGGATTCAGACAACGACTTCTGACTGGATTAAGACAACGACTTCTGACCGGATTCAGACAACAACTTCTGACTGGATTCAGACAACGACTTCTGACCGGATTCAGACAACGACTTCTGACTGGATTTAGACAACGACTTCTGACTGGATTCAGACAACCAAACTTCTGACTGGATTCCAACGGACGACTTGTAATTAGCGGCAGACAATTGAATTTTAAGTGGATACAAAAACAGCTTCTGTTTGCACACAGACAAGAGACTTTTGGCTGACCACGACAAGTGCTGTGCAGTTGGGTCTAGATATATAAGTTCCAAAAGCCAACTTCTTCTATTCCTAATTGGTTCAACTCATTACGTCGAGGCTGCTTCCACAAAAACAGTTTCCCGGTTTTCATAACTGAGCGTTTGTCTGCCGGTCTGAAAATCACGAAGACCTTCGAATTTGACTGGACAGCGGAAATGTCTGAAACTCCCGGAATACCACCGTTACCTACAGGCGAGCGGATATCCTACGGGATCGGCACAATCGTCACCTTTGTGGCTATGGTGTTGGGGATCATGGCGAACGTGGTCTTCCTGTCGGTGTTGATGGTCTGCACGGGCCGGCAGTCTAGGCTGAGACTGTTCCTGGCGCATCTCGCTGCGGCGGATCTGTTTGTCTGTTGCTTCACGATTGCGCTGGAGCTGGGCTGGCGGTTGACTGTGTCATGGGACGCCGGGGACTCAATGTGCCGGGTGTTAAGTATGACCAAAACACTGGGATTATACGCGGAATCGTATATCGTGGTGGCGATGGCAGCAGATCATTATTACACAGTGCTGTGGCCGCTGAACACGAGGAGCCAGTCACACCGAGGGAAGCTGCTGTTGGCGATGGCTTGGACCTCCGCAGCTCTTTTTAGCGTACCACAAGTAGGTCTGTCAGTCAGTCAGTCAGTCAGTCTGTCAGTCTGTCTGTCTGTCTGTCTGTCTGTCTGTCTGTTTGTTTGTCTGTTTGTCTGTCAGTCTACCTGCCTGTCTGTCTGTCTCTCTGTCTGTCTCTCTGTCTGTCTGTCTGTCTGTCTGTCTGATTGCCTGCCTGAATGCCTGTCTGTCTGTCTGTCAGTTTGCATGTCAGGTGTTATGGCGGCCTGCCTGACCGTTTTATTATCCGGGAGTATGACAAATATCCAGAGGGCACATGTCAGCCTGAAAAGATATTGATGCTGATCTCACCGACGCAGCTTACAAAATACCGTGACCATACATCCATTTGTGGATGCAACCCGAAGACTGATCCATGCATGACCTGTGATATGTGTTAGCCTTGTTGTCGCCGTTTTTAAATCTTTTGTTTTGACATTATTACTGGCAGGCAGTTGTGTTCCACGAGGAGGAGGATGCGGTTTCGGGTTTCCGGCAGTGCGTCACGCTCCATTCCTTCATCAGCGTCAACGCGGAGAAGGCCTACCTGACCTTCGGTTTGTTGGCCATGTACGGCCTCCCGCTATCCGCCATCATCCTAATCAACAGCACCCTGGTCTATCGGGTTCGCCACATGAGCAGCAAAACGACCGTCCAGTTCAAGCAGATCGCGAAAGAAAACATGCGGCTTAATCAGACGAGGGCCAGCGGGTCTTCCCAGGTTTGTCAGTCATTGTCTGTCTTCGCAGATTTGTCAGTCAGTCATTGTCTGTCTTCGCAGGTTTGTCAGTCAGTCATTGTCTGTCTGCGCAGGTTTGTCAGTCATTGTCTGTCTTCGCAGGTTTGTCAGTCAGTCATTGTCTGTCTTCGCAGGTTTGTCAGTCAGTCATTGTCTGTCTTCGCAGATTTGTCAATCATTGTCTGCGCAGGTTTGTCAGTCATTGTCTGTACTCTGGCAGTCATATTTATGTGCAAAAGTTAATTTACTGTCCTCGTATGAATGATCAATATGGTCTGAATAATTAAATAATTATTATAAGGGAATCATGCTTGGAAGAAGTTGTCTGACCGTATAGTTCACATCGCAGTACTTAAAGGCTATTGCTTTCGGAGTGTCTGTAATGCTGTAACTTGTACCGTATTTTGGTGGTACAGTACTTAGTATATGTAGTAGCAGTTGGTTGTAGCAAGGTTTCGGGATCTCGCCTCCGGATGTGGCTTAATTTGAAACTGCACTGCCGGATTCTCGTTGCCGATTTTCAACTTTTGCAACTGACTTGATAGACAGAGAGAATTAGATTTGTCTCTACTACACATGTCCATATAAGTGCTTCTCCTCGTGCACAGCCGGAATGTGAAACGTGCCTAGACTAATAATCTAATTACGCGGGGTTCACGATTTCCGTGATGCCTGTTTGTATCCAGTGCGTTCGCCTGTGTGTACCGGTATCTGATTGTGTTGATCCGCCCGATGTCGTTAACTACCAACTGTATCTGTAGGAATATGGCTGTGTCTGTGTCTGTGTCTGTGTCTGTGTCTGTGTCTGTGTCTGTGTCTGTGTCTGTGTCTGTGTCTGTGTCTGTGCATGTCTGTCATGCCGGTGTCTGTGGCTGTGTCTGTGTCTGTGCCTGTGCATGTCTGTGTTCATGCCAGGGTCTGTGTCGCTGCCTGTTGCGTTTGGAAATTCAGGGTGACCTAGGTTACATCACTTACTTATTGCAGGGATCCGATCTCTCCACGTACGCTATTGGCGAAGAATGTACCGCTGAGAGCGAACCGCCCTCTACCGACCTTCCCTCACAAGTGCGGGTTCGCTTTCACACGGGCCTCCAGATGCTCCATACAGAAGTAATCGTCAAAGTGCAAGCCCGCCGACGTGCACTGATCTTGTCCGGCTTAATGGTCGGCGTCTTCATCATTTCCTGTGCGCCCTACGCACTGGCTGTCTACACCATCACCACCAACCACAGCAACAACCACCTCGCCGAAGTGTCCCCCGGCGGAGGTGGGAAAAAAATTTATCAGCAAAAAAATCCGTTTGATTCGATTATGTTGATCTATTCTGATCCGAAATTATTTGATTGATATTTTGAAAATAAATCAAATTGGCTGTTAAATCAAAAGTTATCCGAATTCGGAGTAATCTAATTATTTTTATTATATTTCATATATTTATTTATATATTTCATATATTTCTTAAATGTTTAACTTTTTTCAACTTTAATTCATTTACTCTGATCTTTTTATTCCATGTCATTTATAGGCGGGGCAGGAGGTGAGCCAGATGAGATCGCCATCGTGGTGGGCATGCACTTGAGGGAGGGCATCCTCATTTTGACCCTTTGTCTGAGTACCTTACTGAATCCTCTGTTTTACGGGTTGTACGTCTGCTATGACAACTGGCAATGGCGGTTGATCGAGGCCCGGTTGCCAGAGAATTGGGAGCTACAGCTGCCAGTGATGGAGGCGAAGAGTAAGCGAGCAAATCGGAGGAGATCCTCGCAGCGGACTCGCTCAACGACGAAGGATACCAATGCTCATAATGAGGAGGAGAATGGGGATGTATTGCAGTGATTTTGTTCTGTTACAGTAGGCAGATGGAAGATCCATCTAATGTGATTGCGTTTTAGAGTTTTCTTTCGCCATCTGATCTGTCCTGTCAAAAAATCCTAAGAGCACGTATTGTTCCTTTATACTGGAGCAGAAGTCTTTGCCGGTGAGACAGGCACAGACACAGACACAGACACAGACACAGACACAGACACAGACACAGACACAGACACAGACACAGACACAGACGTTAACGCCATCTATGGTTCCAAGGACAAAGAGCTTGTGCTACTGTACTAGCATCTGAGACCGATGGAAAGAGCGTGCGATATAGGTACCCTGTTGCGGTTGTTCTTTACGGTCGCAACCTGGTATGAACAACCAACAGTGCCGCGCAGAGACCCAAGCATAAATTGTGCGTTGTCCAGGTCTCCGGACTGCAAACCATTGTTTACCGAAACCTTAACAACCTTGGAAAGCACCCATCAGTGGAACAACCCAAAATCATGTTATGCGAACGCGCTCAAATTTTCAACATCGCTCAATTTACATGACACGCGGCAGTGTGGATTAAGAGGCAAACCAAAAACAGTACTTATCCTGCATGTTGACCTTCCCCTTCACACGCAGAGAAGTGGGCCAAGCGGAGGGGAAACGTACCAAATCACAGTCATTTCCTTAATGTTAATAAGCCAACTGCGTGTCTACATGAAGATCCTACGCACGCATCCACGAATCCTTACTGCAAGTAAAATAACCGCGATTAGAGAATATAATTCGAAATTCGGGGTATCTCTAGTGCTCATAACATGAACCCTCCTTCACTACTTCAAAAATTCTCATGTTACTTGATGGGGACGTACGTACGTACGTACGTACGTACTAGGTACGTACGTTGTTTGTTTGTCCACGCACGGAAGAGTCGTATAGGATTGTCAGGTTATCCAGTCTTCGCATCAGGTGAAGCGCTCCTCCGGACACGAGCGACCTAGACAACTCATGTATTTAAACCCGTGAACGAGCGTCTCTTGTAGCAGTCATACCATTTTTCTATTCAAACCCAAGTAGCGCTTTAGTATACAGTAGATCCTTTTGACCAGTTTCACAGTTTTACTCACACACCGGAACGATGGTGCTAACTAGCCTCCTCGTTGTCTGTGCTTGTCTGAGCATATTCCACCAGATCAAGTCGCTTCCAATTGACACGGAGGACTCTGGAGTCCGTGCGTACCTGGCCCCCGAACCGGCTGTCCTGGACGAGCAGGCGGGAAGCACTGCATCAAGGTTCATAGACATCGAGCCGGCCTATCCGTACAATCCGTATGAAAACTTCGCCGAGGATAATTCCATCGTAGCTGGCGCACGCGGAAAGGTAATGCGAATGCATTGATGCGTAATCCTGCTCCGCAAGCATATCTAGAATGTTTTGTCTGTCTGCCTGCCTGCCTGTCTGTCTGTCTGTCTGTCTGTCTGTCTGTCTGTCTGTCTGTGTTTGTTTGTGTCTGTCTGCCTGTCTGCCTGTCTGTCTGTTTGTTTGTTTGTTTGTCTGTCTGTTTGTCTGTCCGTCTGTCTTTCTGGCCGTCTGTCTTCTAGTGTGTCTGCCTGTGTGTCAGATTGTCGTCTGAAAAGTTTTCCCTCATATCCTGTAACCTTTCCTTCTGTAGCGTTTCTTCTCGATTCTGTCTCCGGCGGATCGTCTGCGAACCCTTTACGCCCGCACCGGCAAGATGCCGAGGACGTTAGCCGGCAGCAAGGTTTCCCTCCGAAACGGTAACGCCATCTGTCGAACAATTAATCAGCCACTTTCCTCCGTGTATTCTCGCAAGAATAGATTTAGAAGGATATTTTATATTCTTTTTCAGGCATCCCGAGATATGCCGTTATGCCCTGATGATACGGGTGAGAGCCGAGATGTTTTTGCAGTGACCCAGAAGAAGGATTAAAACGGGATGATCCACTACGACTGCAGCTGCAGGTGCAGCAGTAACATTTCCTCTTTGTACTTCACATGTCAGTGTCACGAACCGGAAATGACTTTGTGCCACACCTATTGCGTGGACCCTTATAGCTTTCCACAGATCTGAAGAGAAGTGTAATTGCGTAATTCGCGAATGTATTTATCAGTCACTCATGCCAAAAATCTAATAACTAACGAGGATTAAACACGTATGAGTTTGGCATAACCTAACAGACCAAGCAACAGATTTAGCGCAAGCGGCCAGAAAGACTCACAGAAAAATATGCCGGCATACAGACACGCAGTTTGACAGACAAGACAGACCGACTTACAGACAAACAGACAAACAAACAGACAGACAGACAGACAGACAGACAGGGAGACAGGAGACAGACAGACAGACAGACAGACAGAGAAACAGACAGACAGAGAAACAGAGAAACAGAGAAACAGACAGAAAGACAGACAGACAGACAGACAGACAGACAGACAGACAAAACGACAGACTGGCAGTGGTAAAGGAACAAACTAAAAACTGGAAACGAAGCAAGGATGAAATGAGAATCTAGATTTTACAGCCATGGAGCTTGAAAGTAAAAAAGATACTCGTATCATAACAAAAGATCTAAAAAATTACGTCATCTTGGATGATCAACAGTGTGAACCATGAAACTGTTAGGTGACAAAAAGAAACGGAAGCTATACCCGGTATTGGAAGTTGCACTAGAACGACTGATAGGCTCGCTGTTCAGCCCGTTTCTTCAGCAGCTCATTCTCCAGCTGCTCTTTCGTCAGCAAAGACACACCTAACTGGTCCTCCTGCAAAAATCGCGTACACCAATTTTGAATTGAAAATAACGTTATTCTTATTGTTCGACGGAAGCAGGCAACCCTTGCGGGATATATAAAGTATGTTTCAAGAGACACAGTCAAGTGTGAAGATGTAAATAAAAGCAGGCAACCAGGCAAGCAGGCAAGCAGGACAGAGACAGGAAGTCACGTTGGCAGACAGGCATGCAGACATTAGACAGACAAACATATAAGCAGATAGACATGCAGACAAACATACAGATAGTCAAACAGGCAGATAGACATACAAACATACAGACATAGAGGCAGATAGACATTCAGACAGACATACAGGTAGTCAGACAGGTAAACAGACATATAGACAGATAGTCAGACAGGTAGACAGACATACAGACAGATAGTCAGACGGGCAAAATAGATAAAGCGCATGTCTTACAAGAGTGAATGGTTGAGCCATCTGGCGTAAGAACTTTTTCGATATTTGAACCGTCTCCTCAATGGAGAGGTTCATCAGGCTTTCCTTGAGGTGCTCACGAATCCACTTCGGGAGCTTGTTTCGCTTGTCCGCTCTCGCAAATCGCTGCAAATGAAAAGCCACTTTTTAGCTGCGACTCCTCAAAATATCAATGACCAGTGTGTGCTGGTCTACAAGTTAATCAGAGAGTGGCAATCCCGATTCCGAATGAAGGCAGTAAGGTGAGTACGAGAAAATATGTGGTCGCGTACCTTGTCGGCAAATACCATAATCCCGTAATCGGTTTTGCCGCGGATGCAGCGGCCGACGCACTGCGCGGCGTGGCGCATCGCGTCAAATGTCAGAAAGTCGTTCTCCTTGATTTGAAATTGGTCGCGTAAGTACTCCAGCCGTGCTTTCAGGATCCGGCTTTGGGTGTAAACGTAGGGGATACCAAACATTATTACGCACCGGCCGTACTGATGGTCAAAATCAATCCCCTGAAACGGAAAGAAGTAATTATTGAGACATTGTTGGACAACAAACACACACATCAACGTAACAGACAGACAAACAAAGAAGCAGACAGGCAAACTGGCAGGCAGGCACATGGACAGTTAGATGGTTCGGCAGATAAGTAGACAGACGGGTAGACAGACAGGCAGGCAGGCAGACAGGCAGGCAGACAGGCAGACAGACAATTAGACGGTTTGGCAGATAAGTAGACAGGCAGGCAGGCGGACACAAATATAGACAGACAGACAAACAAACAGACAGACAGACAGACAGACAGACAGACAGACAGGCAGACAGACAGACAGACAGACAGAGAAGCGAAACAGATAGACAGTCAGTCAGACAGTCAAACAGCCCCGGACATAGTAAGATTTATTTGCTATTTTCAATATTAATAAGTTGGAAATATTTTTTTCTCTGCACATTGTACCTCAGAAACTTTGCCACGAGCGACAGACATTAAAATGGCGCCCCTTCCGTTACTGCAAGCCTTGCGGTAGTTGTGCAGTGCCATACTCGTCTCCGCAGCGTCCTGCGTTTCGATAAAGAGCAGCTTTTTCCGCAGGAGATTATCAATGATGCCCTGCTCGTACCACGCCGTGACGATGGACTCCATGTACATGTAGCTGGTGAAGAAGCAGACCATCCCGTCGGGCACGACACTGGCCATGTCCAGGAGGAGCGTGCCGTAATTCCTAATCACCGCTAAGTCGTCGCGTGCGTCGAATTTGGAGGTGATGGCAACCTGGTCATTACCCTTGCTGACAATCATCGGGCAGATACAGGGTCGGGCTAGTGTCATCGTGAAGGACGCCATGATTACGGGGTGGAAGTTGAGAATCTTCGGGTACATGTCCAGGGGAGAGAGGGTCTAAATCAAATTTTTATTCAGAGTTTTGTCTAAGGTCATCAATCAGTCCATCTGTCTGTCTACCTGCCTCCCGGCCTGCCTGCCTGCCTGCCTGCCCGTCCGTCTGTGTGTCTGTGTGTCTGTGTGTCTGTGTGTCTGTGTGTCTGTCTGTGTGTCTGTGTGTCTGCCTGCCTGTCTGTTTGTTTGTTTATCTGTCTGTCTGTCTGTCTGTCTGTCTGCCTGCCTGCCTGCCTACCTACCTGTCTGTCTGTCTGTCTGTCTGTCTGTCTGTCTACCTGTCTATTTGTCTATTTGTCTATCTGTCTGTGTAATTGTCTGTCTGCCTATCAGCCTACCTACTCACCCCGGAGGTAATGATCACAGACTGAAAGCGATCGAACACCGGCTTTATTGCCAGCGACGCATCCAGGCACGTAAAGTGCATGATGGGGTTGATCACGTTGGGGGTCTTATCGTCAAAAGGCTCGATGATAATCGTGAAGCCTAGCAAAACAAAAAAAACAAAAAAATTCCCGTTCATCCCATGGGACTTTGAAAGCCTCCCATGAGCGTGGGTGTGGCAGATGCAGCCGGCCAATGCCTCCTCTGACGTACCTTTGACGTAGGTACTGACAAGGGTGGCGAAGCTCGCCATCAGGCTTAACGGAGAGAAGTCTGTGATGTCGGCGATTTCCAGGGTTCGGAGGAGCGAACGCAGACGCTCCGCACAGAATCGGAGGGGCTTCCGGTCGATGTACACCTTCTCAAAGATATCCTTGAGGAAGGAAGCGGGGCTTTCGTGCACGACATGCTGGACGCGAAGTCGGGTCTTGACATACTCCAGGAAACGTTTCATAAAGGCGACAAAGTGCTCGGCACTTCGGATGTTCCCGGGAACCGCTTCTGTAGAATCAATAAAATCATTTCCAAGAAATCTATATGTCTGCCTTTTTGTCTATCAGTTTACCCGGCTGCCTGTCTGTCTGTCTGGCTGTCTGTCTGCCTGCCTACCTGCCTGCCTGCCAGCCTGTTTGTTTGTTTGTTTGGCTGTCTGTCTATCTGCCTGTTTGTTTGTCTGTCTGTCTGTCTGCCTGCCTGTCTATCTGTCGGAACATTACCTTGTAGAATGTCATCCGGGAGAATCGGATTCGACAGCCGCAAATCTGTTTCCCGCGCTACATGCGCATCCCGCAAACCCTCCACCAGGCGGTCATATTCCTGCCGCAGCCGTGCCTCGTCCGTCTGCTTGATCCCGTCAATGGTCGTCCGGAGCGCCTGAATATTTTCCTGGCACTTGTCGATGATCCGCTTGTTGATGTACACACTCATCGACTCGATGCAGACGTTGTCAATGTTGTGCGCCTCATCGAACACCACCACCGACTTCCGCTGAATCTCCTTCGAGACGAGGTCGGCGATCTTCGGGTCCAGAAGGTAGTGGTAGCTGTAGACGACAATGTTGGCGTACAGGATGGCGTGTCGAGCCAGGAAGTACGGGCACCACTTCTTTCGCTGTCCAAGCTCTTTCAGGTCGTCCAAGCTGTACACACCGTTGGGAAGCGGTTGGTCACGACCGTGTTGATCGAAGCCATCGTAGAAGTCGCAAGTCTTCACCGAGGGGTCGCTGAACGCTCTTGCTCGCACATAGGACGCCTGGAAAACGAACCGGCGGACAAGCAGATAGGCAGACAGGCTGACAGACAAAGAGACAGGCAGGCAGGCAAACAGGCAGGCAGACAGGCAGGCAGACAGACAGGCAGACAGACAGACAGACAGGCAGGCAGGCAGGCAGACAGACAGGCAGACAGACAGGCAGACAGACAAGCAGACAGACAAGCAGACAGGCAGGCAGACAGACAGGCAGGCAGACAGACAGGCAAACAGACAGACAGGTAGGGAGACAGACAGACAGGCAGAAGCAGGAAGCCAGACATATATCTACGTCGTCAATCAATCAATCAAGCGAAAGTTCATAACTTACTGTTAAACTCTGGCACTTCCCGTCCACCGCCTTCCCATCCCGCAGCGGATACACATCCGGGTTGATGCACAAATTCTTCCGCGACGATAGCGACAGCCCGGTGAACTTCAACGGCTGGCCCGTCTCCTGTTCGTAATACTTGAGCAGATTCCGCAGCTCCTCCAGCACTTTCAGCATCTCCGGCACCGTGCGTGTGCAATACACCAGCTTGGTCAGCTCCGCGGGATGGTGATTCAAGTAGGCCACAATGAGCGAGAGCAGAGAGATGGTTTTCCCTGTGCCTGACGGCATTTCGAGCTGGATGAGAAAAAAAACAAGCAAAACCTTTCAATCAATTCATCAATCAAGCGAGCGCTTTAAGCAAAAATCAATCTGTTGATTGATTGCAGATTGATTGATTGATTCGAGTGGATATTCGATAAACTTACCAAGCCATGACCGCGGGCATCCAGTGCGCGCTTTAACTCCACCATATATGAATACTGTTCCGGATAGATGTAGTCGTAGGGGAACAGGACCTCCAGTCCTTCAATATTCAACCTGTCATGGGGTGAAAGTGAAATGCAACGAATAAAGCTCAATTCCGCGATATGCTTGGGGGATGGTCGATTGATTGGTTGATTGCGTGACTGGACAAGTCGGCCAAATTCAGTAGTGGTCCGGCTGTGTTTGCTTGATTGATTGATTAGTGAACGAATCGATTTGCAAAAACTTTCCAAAACAGTTTCACTGCTCAGAATTTTCTAATAAAGCGGGTGTTCCTACCTCATTTTGAAAACTAGATAAGAACTTCAAATGCCTATTGAATGGCAGATTCAAGAATCCCATGGGAAGCGAATGACAAAGTAGAGAAAAAAGAAATGCCGGAATAAAAGTCCGCCAGCAAGCAAAGCCAAATCAAATCGATCAACCAACTGCTGCAACCCAGAGCGGAATTTTGGCGGCCGTTCCGCTCGGTGTTGTGAAGGCGATTTGGGGATTTGGAACGGAGCGGATGTTTCCCTCGCTTAGCGCTATATGCATGGGTCAAAAGAAACGGCCTTTTTAGCAGAGGGAGAGTTCTTAATGAATCTATTGCTTTTACAGATAAGTGTTTACGAAACTCCTCAGATCACCTCTTGAATTTTCAACTCGGCTAATCTCAAATCATCAAGAACCCCGCCAGTTCGCACATTTTGATTGGCAGTTGGGATTTCAAAAAACAAAAACACATCATTACTTTGTGATTCCCATCTACTTCCTGGGAATTAAAAACTTCAGACCACTGTGGAATTTAAAATCCGCGGAGAAGGTGTGGGGAAATCGGATTTCATCACTGAAATCGTCGGCGGACCACTTTTTTGGGAGCTCTTCGACAATATCCGAGGCAAGCCGATTTTTTTATTCTGTAGAATTCGATCTGCCACACCGTTTTGAGGGAGATTAATCTTCAGGGTCTTTGGTCTTGCGTAAAAGAGGAAGCGGATTGCAGATTGGACGTTGAGCAATTTGTTTGGCTTGTGAAAAATGGAAGAGGAAGGTGAGTGAAATCATTTTTCTCGCGTCTTTTCCTCTTTCCCATGTGACAAATTGCCGTGGAAGTCTGAGACAGTCGTCTTGACTCACTATTTTACTGCCTTTTAGCGGATGGTGTCCCTTATGATTGGGGAAAGTTTAACTTTTAATGAGACAGGCAGAATGGAATTGTCTAGTTGGTTGGTCGATTGATTGATTGATTGTTAGCGGTCAATGATGCTAACACTCACTGGCCTCTCCCTTCGGTCGATTGATTGATTGATTGTTTGCGATCAATGATGCTAACACTCACCGGCCTCTGCCTTCGGTCGATTGATTGATTGATTGATTGTTTGAGGTCAATGATGTTGGCACTCACTGGCCTCTGCCTTTGGTCGATTGATTGATTGATTGTCTGCGGTCAATGATGCTAACACTCGCCGGCCTCGCTTGTAGATTGATTCCTTGATTAGCTGTTTTTGACCGAAGTTCGGCAACTATTTCTTGCTGATTTGTTTTCATGTTGATCTTTTGGTTTATGTACTAGTACGAATCATTGAAATTCAGTGCCATGTTCTTGTCATTTGATGCTTAGTTGAAAGTCGTTTGCACCTTTTTTTCATAATAATTGATGGATTTGTTCTGATTTGTGGCTGAAGTCATTGATTGATTGATTGATTGTTTAATCAGTTTCGCTGTGCTGTAGTAGTTTGGATTGTTCGGACTGTTTTTTAATTTTGTTGCACTTTTGTTATTGCTACTTCAAGGAATATTGATTTGGCCACTTTCTAAACGGGTTTTTTATTTTGCTCTTCAGATTGGGATCTGTCGGAGGAGAAGACAGTAATACCGGCTGAACCAGATGATGTGGAGATGGATGAGCCGCCTTCCGCGGAAGCGGAAAAAACACCGCCGCCGGCAGACGAGCGATTGTCCGTGCCATCTGCGAAGTCTGTTGTGGACATTGAAGTGCTGCAGCAGGGCGTCAAGACGATGAGCGTGTGGGACGTTGAATTTTCCTCCCGGTTGGTGGGCTTCCTAGACGCCATTCCCACCATCCACACTGTTCACGGCGGGGAAGTTCAGGCGAAGCTCAGCTTAACCAAGGCCGCCTATGTCCTGTACAATTCCGGTCTGATTTGGGCGAAAATAGTGGACGAGACCTGCCGGTTGACTGTCCGCCTGACGGACGTGCTGTCCAGTGCGGACGGCAGAAGAGGAGGCAGTAATGAGGTACTACAGCTGTGGCACGATTTCTCGCTGAGAAACGTTAATCGGAACATATGTTATTATGCCGGTGTTCCGATTAACGTTTTCGTCGAGAAACGTTAATCGGAACATATGTTATGCCGGTGTTCCGATTAACGTCTTCGTCGAGGAATCATGCGTCGTCGACGGTAATTAGCGTTCTCATTTTGCAGGATGAGGACGAGGATGGAAAAGCCAAACGTAAGGAGCGAAAAAAGTACGCCCACCCACTGAGCCTCCCTCCAGACGAAACGAAGGAAGGCTTCCTCATCGCCCCGAAGGCCAATCGGAAGATTCCGGCCGATCGGTGCACCAGCAAGGAATTCCCCCAGCTACCGCAGGACACGTATATCACAGAAGTGCAACCGAAATCGCTCCATCTGCTGGAGACAGAGAAGATTCGGCCGTACCTCGACGACCGCGGTAACAAGGGCAACGACTGGGCGGACTTTCAGGTGAAGAGATGGTTCCCTTTGAGAAATTGTGGAGAATCAAAAACGAGAATGTGATTTGCAGGTCAATACTATTCCCCTCATCGATGAGGGTTTCTTCCCGATCCACCTTCTGCATCCCGACGCGTATGTCATTGAGGAACGGCCATGTGTGATTCATCGACCGCGTCGGACGGTGCAATTTGGGCCTGCTGAGGATGAGAGTGTCCACAGCGATGGATTTGACGATCATGGCGGATTTCATGATGACGTGCCGATGGATGTCGTTGGAAATGGTCAGGATGGTCAAGATCGGGGACGGGATCTGGCAGAGGACCCCGATAGTGTGGCCATGCCGCCCCCGCCAGCTCCCGAGCCTGGCCCTGGGAAAAGTGGACTGCAGAGTCAAGGTCGTCCGGATCGCCCGACAAATCTCCCCCGTATGCCCTTCTCCAAGACCATCTCCATCACGTCACTGCGGACGCTCCGCTCGCTGGCCGACGAGGACCCGACTGCGACCGCTGCCTTGGATCAGGAGCTGCAGCAGTTCCGGATGCGCACCAAGCGCATCCTGCAGAAGAAGACGCCGCGACACGTCAGCACGGAGGTGGAGTTCTTCCAGCACTTTTGGGACATGCCAGAAGGCGCGAACGACCCGCAAATTCGCCTCGGCAAGGTGATCAAGCGGTACCGGGAGCGGCTGCGGCGTGTGGACTTGATCCCGCTGGGAGGCGCCTGCGAGAAGTGTGGAAAAAAAGCGCATCGTGGGCGGTGCAGTAAGAAACGGACGCTGGATGGGAGGAAGGAGGCGACGTTTGTCAGCCAGTACGACGACTCTGATGATGCTCCGACGGATGTGCCGTTTACTGATCCGGGCGTCCAGGGACTGAAGTTCCCGGACAGTGCGCGGAAGGGGGAGTTTGATGCTGACGACCACGGCGGAGGAGATTACCAAGAGACGGACGAACCGATCGCCACCGACGACTGCGTGGACGAGCCGCCGCCGCAGAACGCCGCGGACGACTGGCTCGGCCAGATGCGGGCCCAGGGCCTCTTTGTCCGGCAGGCTTACCGGCCGGACGACGACGACGACGGTCGTCATGACGAAGACAGTATCAATTCCAGCCAGATCGGGCAGGTCGACCTGTGCGAGTGGGAGAACCGACTGCAGGACTTCCTCACCGTGCACGAGAAGGCGACTCTGTCCTTCGACCTGGAGGAATTCGGCTGGGACCTCGTCACCAACGGTCAACGTCGTGGCGGCTCCACCGTACAGGGCCTGACCGGGGTGATGCGACGTCGCACCGCCGGGGATGTCTGCCGGAGCTTCCTCTCTATGCTGGATCTGGCCAACAAGAATATGATCGAATTCGATCACGGCGGCGACGGGGATGACGATCCCATGAACGGGATGATGTCGCTGAGTCAAGGCGCGGATGAGATGGGATTCCGCATCCGGGTGGAGTCGAACGTCTTCAAGAAGGCCTCGGAGGACCGGAAGATGAGTCGCAGCGCCAGTCGTGCGCAAATTTAGAGAACAGCCCACGCTTTCGTTTCCTTCGATCTTGGTTTGGTAAACCGTGTTTGGGTTTTGCTGCCGCTCCCTCCCGCAGAATTATTCGCTGGTTTGTAAAGTGGTAAATCTTGTTTTGTCTCCCCTTAATAGGATTCGTGAGGGTTCTTCCTCCTTCTGACACGTGTATTGTTATTTACTCCTTATCCTTCTTTTCTTACGTTGTGTGTGGTGTGTATGGGTTGGGACTCTGTGCTCTGACCTGGTATGGGGAAGAAATTCACGGTTTTTTATTTATGGGAACAAATTGAAGTGCTATCTGCCTGTCGGTCTGTCTGTCCGTCTGTCTGTGTACCTGCCTGTCGGTCTGTTTGTCTGTCTGTCCGTCTGTCTGTGTACCTGCTTGTCCGTCCGTCTGACTATTTGACTATCTGTCTGACTGTTTGACTAACTGCCTGCCTGTCTGTCTCTGCCTGTCTGTCTATCTATGTGCCTTTGTTTTATTCTTTCTGTTTCCTTGTCTGGCTGTCTATCGATTTGTCTGCCTGACGTCTGTGTGTCTGCCTTTCTCTCTGCCTGCTTGCCTAATAGCCTAGCTATTATACTCCTATCATATATCCAGGTCATGATTGCTTTGTAGAGTTCTGTAGAAGGTAATTGAGTATGTTGCTATATGAATGCGGAGACGGCTAAAAGAAGCCGTTTGGACCAGACGCGATTTGTCCTCGATCCCACATTCTGTAGACAATGCAAGTGTATATGTATTTAAATGGCCAACAATGTTCCTACGCCCCCCCCCCCGATTGTCGGGTTCTCCAGGGTTCAATATTTTCCCTGAGTAGGTTATATATATACATATATATATCGAATGATTATTATTAGAACTCAAAGGAAGATAACTTGCGTCAAGAGTGACTGACCTTCCATTCCATGTCACGATGGATCGAAGTGACATCAGTCGGAACAATCCCTGGTCTCTGCATCCCCGTTGACGTTCACTTGATCACTAGTCAAGGTTGTTGCAGAGTATTAACCGTAACTGTAAATAGTAAACCAGCAAGAATGACTGATGATCCGATTTTAATTGAAAGCCCTCATGCAGATTATTACAGTAGCTGGTCAAATTAAGGCCAATCGTGGTTGTGATATGGCGTTGTCAGCACGTTTCGAAGCTCCCGTGAGATCGGAGGTAAGGGTACACAACAGGACAGACACACCCCAAGTACGACCATCACTGACTGTACATGTGTTAGACAACCTGACCAAACTGCATCGGTCAAATTGGTCGTTACCATTCATTTGGCCGAAAAGGGGGCTAGGCAGGCAGGCAGACAAACCGACAGACAGACAGACAAACAGCCAGACAGACATACAGACAGACACGCTGACAGACTGACAGACAGACAAACAAAGAGAGAGAGACAGGTAGACACACAGACAAGCCGATACACATACCCACAGGCACATAGGCACACAGGCATGCAAGCATTGAGACCAACAGACACACAGACTACAGACATACAGCTTGGGACACAGACCGACAGACAGACCCACTCAGGCATCCCAACATCAAAATGGAAACACGGCCTACGCAGACCCAGTTGTCTGGAACACTTGCAAATCCCTCCAGCGTCAATGAGCTCGAAGGGAAATAGCCTTGCTGAAGAACCCTAAAGATAGAGTCAACCATATGGAGAAGAACCTATGACGTTTCCAATGAGGAGAACAGGGATCACTTCCCTGGTTTTTCCACGACTTTCCAGAGGGATCCGGTTAGGCATGGCATTTCCTGTTGTTCTGGTTTTTGCTCTTCCGCAATTGTTACAAACTCATGCGGGTAATTAACACCAGTTATTGATACCAGGAGTCTAAAGAGCCGTGACGATCCCCACCAAGAAAACCAATCGAGAGGACGAGCTTCCCGGGCAAAGGGGCGAGAGGAGAGCTCTTTTGATTAGCTCGCGTACCGGCTGTGGGAACGCCTTGACACTCCTGACTGCCGCGTCTCTCCACCGACAGCACGATGATTGTCCGTCGGTCTGTCTGCCTGTCTGTATGACTGTATGACTGGGTAATGGCACAGTAGTACCATAAAACGTCTCTATGATATATGGTCTGAAGGGTAGAGAACCGGAAAGTCTTGATGTCTGCCTGAAACCCATACTTACAGACACACACAAGAGCTGTATGACCGGGAAATTTGCAGCAACAGGAAACGCGGCCGTGATTCGTCAAAAGGCTCCTGGAAGATCAAACACTGGTGTCTTTAGTTCTTGCCTCTTTCCCTTGTCCTCGATTTGTGTTTTAGCACAACGAGTCTTCAAACGGTTATTTTTCCCATCGAGTTAACCGAAAACTGCCATTCAGACAAAATGTCTGTGCGTGATACGGTAATTTTATATTCAGTCTTTGACTATTTTTCCCGTCTCCGATTTTGTCTAGAATAAATCCAGCCGTCAGTGGTTTACTTTCCTGGACAGATCTAAAGAAACCGTCGTTCAGACAGATTATCTTTAACTGCCTGAATCTTCGCCACTGCCAGACATATCATGGCAGCGGCGGCGGTGGCCTTCAACCACACCTACGAGGACTCTATCAAGGAACTCGGCTTCGACCTGACCAGCTGGAAAATCAAAGTGGCCGTCCTCTCGAGCATGTTCATCGTCGGATTCGCCGGCAATATGACCATCTTTATCATGCTGCTGAGGAAACGTCTGGCGGTCAGTCAGGCCATCCGGCAACTAATCCTGAATCTGCTGATTGCGGACCTGTTTGTGGTGAACTTTTGCATTCTGACTTTGGCTATTTGGCACTACACCGTGGAGTGGCTGGCGGGCGATTTCATGTGCCGGTTCTCGAAGTTTATGCAGATGTTCAGTTTGTACGCGAGTACTTTCATCATTGTGGTGATCAGTTTGGACCGGTGTATTGCGATCGCGTCGCCACTGGGCGCGATGGGGAAGAAGGTGGTCAACCAGCGGATGATCACGACGGCGTGGATTTTGGCGGGGTTGTTTAGCATACCGCAGGTGATTATATTAATCGCTTAAGCAGACAGGCACTTACTGTAGGCAGACTAATTGACCGGCAGATAGACATCTAGTCGAGGTGGACAACTGTATAATCAAGTAATCTGACTGGCAGAAGGACAGCCAAGCAGGCAAATAGAAAGACAAAAAGGCAGTCAGGCAGTCAGACAAGCCGAAAGACAGACAGACAGACAAACAGACAAACAGACAGACAGACAAACAGACAAACAGACAGACGCACAAACAGACAGACAGACAGACAGACAGACAGACAGACAGACAGACAGACACAGACAGACAAACAGACAGACAGACAAGCAGATAGACAGAGATATAGAGCCTATTCTTTAATCACTGAGATCTTTGTGCTCCAGCCTACCGGTAGACTGAATGAACAGGTTGAATCTAAAATTGTTGATCAAATAATATGCATAAAAATTATTGAATTATTGTTTGTAGAAGTAACTAATTCGTCTATTTGGTAAAGCACTAAGCAGTGACATTGTGTTATAAGAAAAATAAAAATTTTCTCTGTCCTTTTCGCTAGCATGCAATTACTATATCTAATGATGTATATTTGAATTTTGCAGGCAGTCATTTTCAAGGTTGAACGTGCACCAATCGAAGTAAGGGATCTGTTGACAGCGGGAAGACAGACAAAATCTTCTTGCCTGGAATTCGCGTTCAGCGATAAATAAAGATCTGCGTGTTCTTAGGAAGAATTTTATCAGTGTGTGACTTTCGGGTCATATACTGCGCCGTGGCAGGAAGCTGTCTATACCACTTTCACGTTGTTCGTGAATTTTATTGTAAGTGTCACTTTTATAGTTTACATTGGCCGGTTATAAATTCAGTTTCATTACTTTATAAGTCTATATACTATACATAAAACGATCGGGTAGGAACTTACTTGTTGGAAAATATTTCCAAAGCGCTAGCCTTCTTCCCCATGAGCTTGGATTTGTCCCGGCGACAAATTTTGCCCATTTGGCTCTCCATACTAACCAGTCATCTAACTTGTCTAGTCTTTCTTTCTAGTCAAAAATGAGAAATGCAACATCTGAA
The DNA here is from genome assembly GCA_001579985.1 of Hypsibius dujardini. Lineage (NCBI taxonomy): Eukaryota > Metazoa > Tardigrada > Eutardigrada > Parachela > Hypsibiidae > Hypsibius > Hypsibius dujardini. Next base: position 1,638 of record LRSR01005944.1, on the reverse strand, counting down.
ACGGCCATTTCGCGTAATTCTCTTTGGGCCTTCACAATCACTGACCATTTGGAACCTCTGAAAATTCCTTCAGGATGAACAATTCAATCGCCCAAGATAGGCGAAATTCTTCGAAATCTTCCTATCCTGGGACGTTTCTTTTTTCATCGAGATCACATCGTACAGCAAATTCTGACCAAACTTGAGCTCCATGCAGGCTCACGGATCACATTGCAACTTTTAAATGCTCTGGAGTCGATGCTGGCGTGTTTCTAAAAATGCGTAGACAGCGTGGACCCAGAAGACGTCAGTCAGACAGTCAGACAGTCAGACAGTCAGACAGTCAGACAGTCAGACAGTCAGACAGTCAGACAGTCAGACAGTCAGACAGTCAGACAGTCAGTCAGTCAGTCAGTCAGTCAGACAATCAGTCAGTCAGTCAGACAGTCAGTCAGTCAGTCAGACAGTCAGTCAGTCAGACAGTCAGACAGTCAGACAGTCAGACAGTCAGACAGTCAGACAGTCAGACAGTCAGTCAGTCAGTCAGACAGTCAGTCAGTCAGTGATGCCTCAGAGCGCTCCCTAAGAGCACGTCTGGTACCATTGCGTGCGGCCAGTGGCGCGTCCTAGGGGTGGCAAGTGGGCAATTGCCCCCCCCCCCCTTATCGGAAATTTTTTTTTCTATAATACCAACCAGCATGAACCTACAGTTTTATAGTTTACAATTTGAATTTGAAAATCACGGAATTCTTCGGTAAATTTTCAAATCAGGGACACTTTTTCAATTGACGCAGGTTTTAAAATCTCAAAATGAAAATATATAAAATATGTTTCGCTGCAAATGTTCAAAATCACAGAGCGGATAAAATTCCCGGGAAAACAGGGCTTTCCAGTGGAGTAAGCATCAGCAGGATGCAAAGCATTTGAGGTTTTAATTTTTAGAAAAAGCATTTTTCCACAAAGTAAATTTCAACGCGGTACTGTATTTCCAATGTATTTTCAATGTTTTTCCAATGTCATTTCCAACAGCACAGATTTTGTTGTGTCATTATTTTATGTCTGGATTTTTAAGTGACAGTTTCGTTTTTCCCCGCTAAATCTGTGTTTATCGGCAGTGCGCTACTATGATCAGAAATATTTCGTGTTTTTTAAAGCGCATGTGCTTTTGCAGATTCCTCTCGTGACCATAGTTTTGTGTTACGCGTTGATCTTATACAAGTTATTTGCCGGCGGACGTCTCCTGGCGGTCGACGAAAGCTGCCGGAAAGGGTCAACATCTAGTTGCCTAAAAGGTGAATTTTGACAGAAATTCCACCCCAAGCGCCTGTCTGTCTGTCCGTCTGTATGTCTGTCTACCTGTCTGTGTGTCGGTGTGTCTGTCTTTTTGTCTTTGTGTCTGTGTGTCTGTGTGTCTGTGTGTCTGTGTGTCTGCCTGCCTGCCTGTCTGTCTGTCTGTCTGTATGTCTGTCTACCTGTCTGTGTGTCTGTGTGTCTGTCTTTGTGTCTGTGTGTCTGTGTGTCTGTGTGTCTGTGTGTCTGTGTGTCTGTGTGTCTGTGTGTCTGTGTGTCTGTGTGTCTGCCTGCCTGCCTGCCTGTCTGTCTGTCTGTATGTCTGTCTACCTGTCTGTGTGTCTTTGTGTCTGTCTTTGTGTCTGTGTG